>JAAAYG020007211.1:0-18808 GCA_009936455.2 Tomocerus minor | reverse complement strand
CCGTAAAACTAGATGAAACAAATTCCCAAACCATTATTAGTTGTTTTAAGAGGATAGCGATTTTGATTTTCTGGCATAATATGTTAGCCAAGTCTATCTAACTAATAAATAATGTCATTGAATTAATTGAAAGTGTGGATTTTTATTACATGCTTATCATGTTCTTAAATCTATATTATAAATTTATATCATAAATCTATTGGGTGGATTCAAGTACAACCGTTAAAATTGTTGTGTTAAGATTTAACATTTAAAACAATTGCTAACAACCGCCATCATCGAGGAGATCCATTTTTATTTCGGCAACTAACCGTGTTATTTTGGTTCATCATAGCAATCATCAAACCCCACATGTAAAATTGACAATTACATGTTTCTGCAGAAGTTCCTCTAGACCTCTTTGAATCAGTCACGACATACAGAACCGACTTTAATGAGAATCACACCAATAAAATCTTAGAAACAGTATCTACATTTTGTAGAGTTTGTTTTGGATAGACGCATTCTCCGTTTTTTTTTAAATATTGAAGTAATGAAAGCTGAAACGTATCGAAAATAAGCTGAAATATTTTATTAAAACGGAAAAACCATCCATCCGAAACTTCGAATGGTTAGAAATGTAGATAATGTTTAGGATTTTATTATTATAATTCTTATTAAAATCGGTTCCGTGCGTTTTGCCTGATTCAATGAGTTCCGCGACAAGTTAACATGTACAGACAGTACAGAGTGGGAAACGGATTTAATTGGATGGATTAATGGAATGGGTTCTTAAGATATTTATAATGCAAAATGTTAAATAAACGTCATTATGACTTAACGAAGGTCGTTTATTAACGTTAATAACGACTATAACACGTAGAACATTTTTAACACAGTTACTTGAATTCACCCATTATAATATTGACAATTTGGAATAACATTGTTTGCATTTCTCAACGTAAGAACTGAATGGAAACACACGCTTTCAATTGATGTTACAAGACCATGGGCAAATTAGTGAATTTTTTCTAGTGTAGTACATTCTTGAATAGATATAGGATTTTTCTTTCAATGGCATCACTCAGAAAGACAAGTTAAGTTTAAATGACGGCATGCAAGATATGACAGGTAGTAAGGTTGTTACAATGTTGATATTTATTAATTAATAGTGATTGTGATGCCTTTTATTATGGTCAAGGATTTTTTATTTCCTACTGATAATAGTGCTTTCAAGAAGGTTAATTTTGAATGGAGAATGTGTAGTATGGTAAATTGTGCGGATGAATTTAGTCGCAACAAATTGTAACAACACATGTCGTAGGAACATAGGGATTTAGTGCAGGAGAGACAGCTCTCATTCATTAGGCGGCGAAAGCAATGGCCTTGCAATGTGAACAGACACAAATAAAATAGAAGATGGAATAACATTAGCCAGAGATGGTTCTCGTTAAAACTAAACATACATAAATGACATGATATGATATGGCAGTGTACATCTGTAGCGTAATGTTCTGAGTTGCATCGGGCTCATGTAAATTGCTCTTGCTCATTGCATTTTAAAATGTGAGTGAGTGTACGGATTGAACTGCATTAGGACGAGGAGTCAGAAGAAGAGAAAGCAGAGCCTGGAGTTCCACCCCCTAATTCATTAATCATAATTTAGCTTCTATTCGCCTCAACTGATTCATTCACACTTCATAATGCATAATAGTGCAGTTAAAGTCATGGGAGAGGGAGAGCGGAATAAATAAATGACAATGAAATCGAGAAAGCCGGCTTATCTCCACATATAAAATTGTCTGATTAGTCTATTCTCCGAGATGTGACAGGGTCCTTTGTACTTGCAGGAGTCAGTATATGGCAGAAGAGTGCAGTTAGTAAATAAGGAAAGTAGCTGAAGGATGTTGACGTGGTTTGGCTGGTTGGCTGCCTTTTGATTTGGGATTTAGCTGCGGATTTACTACTTAATAGCAACATCTTGTGGAGGTAGTTACTGGTCCTGTGCTTAGCTTACCTTGTTGCTATTCCTCGGGGCATTTATTGTATTGCAGTAGATTTCTTTTCTTTGACTGTCTGTGGCTAGCTGGCTGGCTGTTGTGAATATAATGTCATCTGTCTGTAGGATGAACTTGTGTTGGAATTTATGTCCTGGTAAGTAATGCTAGCCTAGACAATCACATAATCATATAGCCATATGACGGGGCGAGGGTATAGTGGTGTAGTGTGCAGAGGAGGAGATCTGAGAAGAGAGGACAGTGCCGTACAATGCCCAAGTCAAGTCAGTCGTCTAACTTATTGTTAGTTGAGTTAAATTGAGTTGATAGTAAAGTAAGAGGAGGAGAAAGAGTGGAGATTTTTTTCTTATTACATTGTATCGTCGTAGATATGATATCCAAGTCGTAGTGACTTAGTGAGAGTGTTTTTTCTCTTCGGATCCTCTCTCTCTCTGTGGCTATTGTGTTTTATCCTTTTCTATCGTAGGAGCATATCCCACATGTCAAATGATAAAGGTATCTTTGGAGAAATAAATCATTTCTCACCAGATTCCCCCAGGCATTCCACCTATAGGAGCTGCATCGTAATTTCCTTTCCACTCTTTCCCCTTTTTCTTTAACTCTCTTGTCTCTTTTATTCTGTCATCCAATTTCGTCTGCTCTGCCTCTAGGAATTGCTTTTCGTTAAACTTGTGTATGTACATACAATACAGAACTCCTCTGTTTTAGCCCAGTTTATATCAGCTTAAGCTTTCCTCCGTGACACATTTATTCCTCTACTACCCACGGCATTGTAGTTTTGCCTGCCTTTCTTTTCGATAACAGCACTCACTATTTACATCATTCCCAAATACTCCTATCTCCTATTTACTCCAACTTTATTTTCTGTATACACTAAAGGATCTCTCCCTGTTTACGATATTAGTGTTTATTAGAGTAAAATAATTTATTGTAATTTTATCTAATACATTTGCTACCTTCAGTGATCTTTCCTGCAGTCTGCTGCGAATGATTTATTTTGGACACGCCATAAGTAATTCGGATTAATTCAAGACGAACTGTTACTTTGCTCTTTCCTTGCCTCCGTATTTTATTTATATGTTACTTGACTTATGCTACTTTCCTTAAGTAACTAAGCCTTTCTTCCCCATTCCAAAGATTGCAGACACATTCAAAATTTTGTATTGTCCTATGAATATTCGAATGTGGAAGATAAATGTCTAGACCAAGATTGTGTCGTCTGCATCCAGACGAAGAAGAAGAATCCCAGAGAGCACTAGCACAGTTACCTATGTAGCTTCCAGCATCGTCCTAGCTACGTACGTACAATCATAGTTTATGATAGCTAGCAAAGAAACTCGGCTCGAGTAAGTAGAAATAAAACAGCAGAAAGCATGACGCATGTTTTTGTCATTCACTCCAACTCCAAGGCGAAACAAATAGAGCGAGAAAAATGTGTATCAGTCAAAGCGACTTTCCCTCTCGCATTAAATAAAATTTTCTGATCTACTAAAACTAGCCAAGAAGAAAAATGTCATCGTATCTTAGAAAGAGGAAAGGAAGCCATTGACAACATCATTCTTTATCGTAGGTAGCATTCACTCATACCATTCCAGGCGATATCATCTCCTATACAAACCATATCTATTTATTTACACTGCATATACCTATACTGAATTTTTACGGGCACAGCAAAGCAACATAAAAAATAAACAAAATCGTATAAGAAATATCCCTTACACATGCTCAAGTAGTCAAAAATGTGCGTTGGCAAAATAATTCCATCTGCAATACAGATTTGAACAAAAGAGATATTGGAGCAATGGAAATAACTATAAACAGCATAAATTATTATCAGCGTTTTGGCAATGATGGAAAAATATACTGTATCATAAGTATATAAGAATATGTTACATTTGAATTAATTTTTAGTGTGATTTGACAATAGTAGGATTTAGAACGTAAGAAAATGGCACTGTTAAAACATGCTGGTAGTATGTACCTAAGGATGAGTACGTTCCATGAGTGTAGATAGGTATTTAAGTCTTTCATAAAGAGTGAGCTTAGGTAGTTGCGGGCAGGATACTACTGTGAGCACACACACAGAGGAGAGTGCAAAGTCCTATCTTTGACTACAGACATGGATGCACTGTTCCAACAAGAAATAATGTATTATTATTTCTGGTTGTGGACAGGGAATTGAACTTTATGATGTCTTTCGGTTGCCAAAGTCAAAGCCAAGTCAACTCATCCCAGGCCAATGGCATGCCAAGCCAAGCCAGGACTCCTAACCAAAAGTGAAGTAAGCAAAGGCTATGAGGGACGAGGAGAGAGATAAAAGAGCTAAAGGGATGGATTAGCTCAGAGTAGAACACACACACACAGTCGACGGAGGCAGATAGCCCAGCAAAGACCCAATTCTTTATTTTGTTTTAGTAGACTTGTCTTTACTATTTCACTTCCTTTCCTCTTGCTCTCTTTTTGCCGGGAAAGAATTGTGTCTCTCCGTTCTATCTGTCCTAGACATACCGTACACACATTCTCACGCATTTTCAAATCCTTTTGCATTACATTACATTACGGACGGAGCTACCTATAAGCACATTAGGATGCAACACTAGCGCAGTATTACGCTATCTTTACGTTCCTACGCAAACTGTGTCTCTTACGATTCCCTGTTTGTGTGGGAGCGGAGTTTTTATGTTTTCTGTGCATTTACTATCGAGGCTAGGTATGTACATTGTGCACTTCGGCTTTTAGTTGATTTGATTTAAAGATCCGTGTTTTTTGGGATAGTTTTTGTCTTTGACTATCGGAACATTATACTTATTTATGTATGCTCTACAGATAGGCGTCTTGTATAGTCGTCTTATGTAGCATCAATATATCTGTTTACCATTAAATAGCTAGCTACAGCCTAGTCGTCGACAGATACACTAGCTGGGAGTTAGTTGTCCTCTCTAGCCTCAATAGCAACTAACTCAAGTTAGTCCAAAGATAAAATAAAATTTCGGCACTTAACAATGGTTGTTGGACAATTGCCCATTCCTGGTATATATCTCATTCTTGATAGAAATAAACACATAGCCACTCAGGCTCTATACATGCACGCATTTATCTATTCTCTATACTCTAAATTAAAGTCGGAGCCCTCCTTATGCTTAGTTTACTTTTCTAAGGTTTTTCCATTCGCATATAAGTAAGAGGATCTTCCCAGTACTTAAAGATCTCTCTTCATGTGACAATTTAGGGGTAACTATCGAAATATCTCGATATCTCTAATGTTTTCCTATCCAAGTATGTGTAGCGTGTTGTGTGTACGTAATTTTGTGTGGGGACTGTGTATCTCTATAAAGAAGTGGCATATCTGTGTCGTCGAAGGTTGTAAACGGAATTCAAAAGTCTATCGGGATGTCGTTTTCAATGTAGATGTCTATTCCGAAATCGACATGAATGTGGTAATGACTACTGACGATGAGTGCATGTAAGCATTACTAGATAGAGAGAGAGAGAGCAAATGGAGAGTGGAATGGTGGTCTGGTTGCGGATACCCTTGTTAGGTTCTTATTATACATCAGATATAGGAGGAAGAGTCGCTTTGGAAGGACAAATGCTTTCCAATGAACGCTTAATATAATCTAATGCAGCAATACAATACATTGCGATGTTCAGCAATGTAATTTAATGTAGTACCCTGCAGGGTGGTTCGGTTCTCGACTAACTACTAACTACCCAGAAGGGCTATACCCAAAATGTGCACTATATAAATAACTGACTCTAAAGATCTGTGTAGGTCCTAGTGGTGTTTGCTGGGTGTTTCTGGCGCTTATAGCGTAGCACTCGGGTTTTTTATGTTTCAACTCTTGAATGTTGTCGGGAGAGAAAGAGAGTTTGGGAGTTCCTCCCATCTCGCTACTACAAGTCGACGATTCGGACAATTTTTCGCAATGCCGATGCTGCTGACAAGGAAAGGACTGCTGAGTTGAACCTGACTGTGACTCGTGCTAGGAGACATTAAAAGAATAAAGGGGAAGTGTGTATCTACGGAGGATGAATGTACGTAGTGAACCGAACTTGTACGGACGGAGCTCAGACTTTGAATAATAACGACAGAAACACTTTGGTTTTTCTGGTTTGGTCGACTTATGCATCCAAATCCTATAGTTCTCCCTCCACTCATAGAGTAAGTAGTTGTATTAAGTTACAGGAGTGGAGAAGAGTGTGTGCTGTAGTGGAGGAGATGAGAGTATGAGGAATGAATTTAGTTAGTCGGAGCGAGGAAGCAGTGATGTGGGTGAATACGGTGCGATGCAGTACTTCCAGTTCTGTTCTTCGGATAGTAATAATAATAAGAGATAGAATAACAGTACAGTGCATTAACTGGCTGTATAGTGTTGTAAGTCGGATTGCGTATGGATGTAGTGTGCGAGGAGTGTATATAGGGGCAGTGGGGGAATGTCTGTATTTATTGCGGGAGGATATAGGAGATAGGCCGTAGTCTGTGTCGAAATAATTGATCCCCGCTGAGAGGGAATTTGCATGAAAACTGCACTTTTCTCTCGCTTTATGGGACTTTTAAGACTTAAAATAACTTTTTCCTCTGCTTTATTTTACTGCTGATGGTAAGTGTATGTTACGTTACGTTATGGGCCACTGGAAGCCAGAGTATAGCTGGAGCCAAGCAGCACAAACCAAACGCAGCTCTGTTATGTTTCCTGTATGACACGATCAAACAGATAGTACGCTAACTTCCATTTGCCTTCCACTATCATGTCATATTACAGTGGATATTATGTCATTTCCTTGTGTGGCACTGTGGACGTATCTGTACTTATGGGACAAGAAATAGGCAACACTTGCAAAATAGGCTTTAAGGCTACGGCCCAGTTACACCAGGCACAGTTATAGCCTCGTACAGCCATGTGTGGAGAAGAACGTGCAGATAAAATACTATCAACACACCAGAGGAGCAAATGAAAAGATGCAGCCGCTCCCTATGAACTCCTCTCCTACACCCAGTTCGGGAATGCTCTCTTTTTCCCCGAATTTTTCTCTATTTTCCCTCAAAATGGGTACTTGAAGGTAATAATCGTAAAAATAAAACATCTTCAATTTAATGTCTGTCATATTTATATGATGAATCACTTTCTGGTGTTAATTTTCAAGAGTTCATATTATGGCTTCTCCTTTACTCTCTTTTGATTAGCTAATTTTACAATGAATGGAAGCTGAGCTACTTACCAGTAGAAAGAAGATATAGCACATACACCTAAAATGTAGGTATCCACAGTAGAAATGCAATAAAGTACTTATTAAATAAGTAGGAAAGAGCCTTTCTGTCTCTATCTAATAAAATACGAGTTTTGCATACAAATGCGATTAATCTTGCATTATTACACAGAATACATTATTAGTTTAAAACTACTGTACAAAGTAATATCCGGAGAGATTAAACACTTCGTACTGGAAGGGGAATTAATATCTGCAGTTTGTATTAACTAAGTAAGCTGTTAAATAGAGATCTATATCCTTCAGAGGATTAGCTTTGGAAAAGAAAATCCGTTAAAAGTTTCTTTCTCTCTGGGATGAAATGGCAAAGATCTCCTTCACTTCACGCTAAAGTTATTCATGGTTTGGAAACCACAAGTGCAATCTAAGAGGAAGAAAAGAGCCAATCTCAGATAGAAATCAAAGAGCGAGTTAAAATCTCTAAAGTAGCTAACAATAAGTTCCGTTCACTTTGTCGGTTCGTCTGTCTCTGTCTCCCAACGTCTCTTCCTAGTCTCTGCCACATATACGAATGAGTGCAACATGATTTCACACTCCGATGTTTGCAGTGGGTCACATGAGGAGCCACAACTATAGGCTATATCATCTGCTTGATGTGCCTACCATAACCCAGCAGTTAGTTCCAATCTCGTCCTAAACCAATGAAAGTCGAGTCCGCCTCCGGAGATGAAGATGACTTGAGTTGACAAAGCCCACACACAGATTGGCAAGAGATAGAGAAAATTTCATGTAACTGTGTGCCATTTTTCTCTTTGAGACGAGCATAGTTTGCTGGATGGAGTTTTGTGAAGGGAGCTGTTAGAAGACAAACCATTTAGGTTCAGATAAGTGTAAAGTGTGTAGATAGATGCGTGCCAAATTGAGTCATTGTCAGAAAGAGGAAAAAGAAGAGGAGCCTTTTCCTTGCCTTCAAATCTTCCACTGTAGAACAAAACTCCTTGCCTTCCTTGCATCCCATGTACACAAACGAACACAGAATCTCCGACTTTTAGAAGGCACTACAACGCGACTCCTATTTTCATCAGACTAAAGAAAGTCACATAATGGTAACAACCAAAACTGTGCCGTGTGGTGTGATATGCACTGGTAAGTACAACACTGACTGCATACTCTCTCTCTCTCTCGACATACAGACCAAGTGCACATAAAACAGAGAAGATGTTATATGCAGTGCCTATAGCTTACGATATGGAATGGAAGAAGGGCAAATGAAACGTGTCGATCTACTCTGAAGGAAACTGGAGAGAAACTGAAACGAATTTAGTGAAGTGAAATGAAAAAACTCTCCATCTTCTTGAGTTACATTAGCACTTATATCTTCCCTTATACATTATAAGCTTACATAAGGGAACTTGCAAAAAATCTCTTCTTTTAATGACGCGAACAAACGAGGAAGTCTTGCAAGTGACACGGCGCGACACATAACCTACCAAAGAGCACACGCAGACGAAAGGAAATATAAAGTATAAATAAATAAAGATTTATCTCGGATATGCTCATACTTTTCTCGCAAAAATATACGCTCTTTCCAATGGAAACTGTGCAGAAAGATGCGGCTGTGGCTCTTCAGCTCTATAGATTTATCTTAGATGTAAATGCGAGATCTCTACAAACAAAAACCTCATGATTCTATATGAGCCATTATGGGTGAATGGATTTTGGCATCACAAATTATGAACAAAACCTTTGAGCAGCTCCTTTTTTCCATCGCCAGATTTATTATAGCTGAGCATACTTAATTTTTCATGGTAATTTACGATAATTAAATTAAACATTTACATCCATACTTACAGACATTATAATATTTAATGCTGCCTTAGGTTATAGTTATGATTTATGATGTGTACCAAAGTAAATTCACGTTATCAAGAAAACTTCAACAATAGACTACAAAAATTAAGATTAGCCTACTTATCCGTATAACACTTAAGAAGGTGAAAAGGATCTTATTGTAAGCTAGGCTCAATCATTACTCGAAGTAGATGTGTAGCATCAACTAATGATAAATTCATTTTGATTCTGTTTATAATACGCATCTGTACAAACTGGCTGATACAATATCTATTACTCCTTCATGTTACAAACTCACACTTTCGTCACCTGAATCAAAGAAATCATATCTTCATTTTTTAGTCAGAGTTGCGATTAACTAAAATTAACTTTGTCTCTGCTGTGCTAAGTAGTACGCACATGTATGTATGCCTACAGACAAAATTATAAAAAAACTGGAATATAAAAACTGAAATATATCTCTGTATTCACAAACTCTTCAAATTGAGTCTTGTTGTGACTTGTCTAATCCGCGTTGTGATGCTACTCAGGCTTTGTTTGTTATGATTTGAGAACCAAGGAGAAGTCATTTCAATAATCCTCACTTGTATTTGGCATCATGAATACGTAACTGCTCTTCTTGTGTTACGATAGTTGTTTATTTACGACTTAACCGATTTAACTGTCTTTTTCATTGAAAACACACAACTCTGGCCCTACGTAATGCATCGTACTGACTTAATGGTAAAATTTATATGTAGCTAAATAGAAAATCATGATACTACAGAAACTTGCCCTGCCTGGGAAGCAATTGCAATAAGTGAATCATTAAGTATAACAGTAAACAATAAAACAGTGAACAATAAAAAAGGACGCTCAATGTGATGAACTGTAGGAAGTATGCGCTATAAATTCAAGAATGTTTGTGGTCGGATTATATTGTCTCCGATATTTATAGCACATTTTTGTGTAGTACTTATTCAATTAAATCTATCTATCTATTAGGTTGCCTTCCCCGAAAATAATCTTCAAAGAACAATAAAATAAATTTTCTTTCAAAAAATTTGAACTTTTGTGAAGACTTGTGAGCTTATATTTATTGTCCTATTTCTGGCTCATGTACTACTAACCCTAAACTTCTTTTAGTTTTCTTCGAAAAGCTTTGGATTAGTAGTATTATTGTTGGATGCACTTTACTGCAATGCTATGTAGTGCAAAATATTAATGCAAATCTAAGAATTGGTGCATGATAAATAGTGAAACTTTTATAAATAGCTTATAAATATATTCATGGACTGAAGTCTATTTTCTCTAGAAAATATTACCTTCAATCTATTCACACAGTCGGTCATCGTTAGAGGCAAATCGCCTGAAAACTATTTAATTGATGAGCATTGATTTAAATATCAGCATCATACTTAGTATGAGATATACAGATGTTAGCTGCTTGAAATACAAAGTAACAGAATCAGGTTAGTTTTCCAGTCTAGTATGTCCCGAGCAATAGCAGAAGTAAACAAGGTCTAGAATATTCTGCAGGGATATCAATGGGGGTCAAAAGCGGAAGTCAATGATTATTATTTCTACGGTAGTTTACAACAAAAGTGATTGTGAAACAAGAGAAAAAGGGGACGATTACCAACATATTTGGGATGTGACCTCGTATTGTAAATACGTTGATGGATATAAGACCTTGTGAATAGTTTCTCAGCATTTGATTTCGTGCATTGAAAGTTTCAAGGGAATCTGGAAAACTTGAGGAAGGGAAGGGGGAATGGTATCTGTAATGGAGATTGACTTTCAAATGGATTAACAAAGAATCGTGTGTGTTCGTGTAAAACAAGAGATAAACAAAGTTATCTCAAAACTACTAACAGCTTAGCCATGTCTGTCAATTCGTCTGTTGTCTTTCCCTCTAAACTTCTGACTCTTATTCTTAGTATTATCATATCACTCTTGGGAAGTGGCACACATACATCCAAAGCATAATGACATGTGTTCCCTCGACCTTTTTCTGTTTTTATTGCCAGTGACATTTAATGGTGGACGAGTTTTCATCGATAATATTCCTTAACTTTGTTTTCTTTTAGAATAATCTTAACTGTACCACACGATGTTTCTATTACAAATATTTAATATTATTCTGTTCTACATTTGACTGAAGAAATTGGGAAAGAAAAATCTTGCAAACAATGCCTTACTTTCATTACTATAATAAATTAAATGTATCTACTAATCATGGTCGTAAATATCTTGAGGGAAAAACTTTATTATAATAATGATCTATTCTAAATTCTAGATTCATTGAACATTAAGGAAATGGTGGAACTTATTATTGCATGAGACTAATTACCTAATCTATTCTAAAATCATTTATCCTTATTAGAAAGTCAGCTTTCGACTTATAAAAGCATAGGTACAATATGTACCTAACTCAGTCTGGACGAATAAAAATGGCTTCCAAATTGTCAATTTTTCCATTTTAACTCGCATATTAGAATATGAAGCACTATATTCAATATCCACGTGCATTTGGAAATTAAAAATATTTATAACATCTAGGTGGTCTCAACAACTCAGTTTACGGACCACCAAGTAAAGAAAAATAAGAATTAAAACTAGCTTTCAGAATAAGTGGCAACTGGCAGGGGGAAACTTCAGAGACTCAAAGAAAACAAAACCAATGCAAAAAAATCTCGAGTCGAAAGTCGAAACTATATGGAAATTGTACACATTGAAGATGTGCTATGTAAAATTACACTCCTAATCGGTCTCAAATAAATGGGTATGTAGCAGTGATAAATGGTTGCATATATATAGGTTCAAGCCTGCAGTAGAGATTTCACTAATGCAGCATCACTGTTAGCTGGTTTAGAACGTTTGTCCAGGATTGAATTTCCAATATTAATTAAGAAAGGCTTTAGTGTATATCTTTTGTATGGGGTTCCTTTATCCCGTTTTAAAAGTGTAGCTCTTCAGTTTGGAAATAATATTATCTCCCTCTTAATATTAAATTACCTCAAGTTCGTTCTTGCACTCACAAGTATCGGCACTTGCTTAGTAATAACTTCATCAACTTGCGTTTCGTGTCGTAAAATCAACCAAAGAACTCTTGTATATTAAGATAAAAAAACTTGCTACTTGAGGAGTCCTTGTGGTAGGTAGTTCTCATTCTCAACCCATTCCTTTCCCTCAATAGAAATTCAGCAGTGCATCCCACGTCTCTGAACAGATCTTAATTTTAGACTATTCATACAAGTCAAAATGCATTTTTTTACAGAAATTATAGCTTAGACAAGTTTCCTAGAATCGCTATCCAGAAACTAAGTAAAAATATTACTCATTAACTATGTATAGTGTGTGTGTGGTGAAGGAAATTGTGAATGCTTCATTACCATCTGCAGATTTTTAATAAAACTTTTTTTCGGTGAAAGCATTGAAGCAGTATGTAGTAGCCCAATTTACTGAGCTACTGGAATAATACCTGCTTGCACTCATTCAGCAATCCTGAAATGAATAGAATTGAATTCTGATATGAAAATAATTTTCAATAAAGTCAAATAGATTACCAAGGTGCACTTTCTATACAGCTGCGTTCTAAAATGATTTGATTATAGATTCATACGTAGGACACTTGTAGATTAAGAGTTTTTGGTTAGTTAATGTTAGGTAGCTACTATACTAGCTACTGATTTTGCAATATTTTTCATATTTTAAACCTTGTCATGAGTACCATATAGTAAATATGTCTTCCACTGTGCAGAATTATTTTTATGTAAATTACATTGACGAGAGTTGAAATTAGTTTCAGGATAGATATTTTGGTAAAATTTCCAAGAGGTCTTCGTCAATGGAAATAATCTGAACTGAACCATCCCGCATTTCAACTATGTTATTGTAAAAGTAAAGTGTTGAGTTCTTTAGCTGTGTCTGTAAGAGTGACTATCATATCAGCCTCTGTTCTTTAGACCGTACTCTAAAGTACTACGTCTGTTCCATTGGTAAGTAAGTATAAGAAGTTTACACTCTATCCAGGGCTACAACTGTTATTCCATCATCGAAACTCAATGCGCGTAGAGAGTATAGTAATAAACATGTTCTAGGAGAGTCGGAGGATTTTCCCATTTTCTTTTATACGAGGCTGGATGCCAGAAGGGAATATATTTATAGCCGTAGTAGTGTCTACTGCAGGTATATAAAATGCATTTCCATCCTAGAGTTCTTTCTTCCGTTGGAACTGGACTGATTCTTTGTTGAATAAGATCCAGTGCATTCCAGTTGGCTAAAACTAAACCAACATCTGAATTATTAAAACACCTCTTTGTAACGAGTTGGGAGCTGAAGAGCAACGAATCGCATCTCATCACATTCTATTCGATCTTCAAATCGTTTCTCTTTAAAAGGAAGAGCTCCTCGACTCCATTTGCCTCTCTCACTTACCTACTTACTTAGCTCCTCGCTTACTTACTCTGTTTTAAGGAGAAAGAGAAAAAAAAACGGGGAAGAGGGAGGAAATGAAATGAGACGAAATTGAAATGAAATGAAAGTGAATTCTAAATCGAGATTGTAGCAACTGCTATGAAACGACGAGCTGGTCAAATAAAATAAAAGGGGTGCTCTTACCTATCATCATCCTCTATATCTCTAATAATAAAAGAGCCCACTTCACTCTACGTCTATCTATAGAGATAATAAAGAAAAAAACTCTTGTTTCTCTTTTCTGTCGATTATGCGTGCTCTGAGATTAGCTACGTTCTTCACACTCGGAAACGAGAGTTGAAACACGATCAAAATCATCTTTCTCATCTCATCATCAACATTAAAACGGAATGCAGTGCAATGGGATGCTATTATCTAACTGTCTCTATGTGCCTAATGCTTTCTATTTCGATTAGCTATATAGTGGGTGGGAGGAGCAGTTCAGATTGTGACTATGCCATTAGACTGCATTGTTTCTATTTATTAGTGTTACTGTTATGTGCACTATAGAGCACCACAGTGAGCATTGTATCATTGGACTGATAGCTCAAAGTTCCCATTAAAAGTGGCGGTACTTGGTGTGGTGGGATGAGATGAGGAAATCCAAGGGGCTTCCCAATCCACTGACACATTACACTTATTCACACAGACAGACAGGTAAAGCAACAAAGAAAACGAATGTGGATTCAATGGAAGGTGTATCACATTACAGTTACATTACTCTTTATTTTACACTGCCTTTCATTCCATTAAATTGCGTTGCATTAGCTTCTATTGCCTTCCCCACAGCGATTCCGAGCCAGCAGTTCCGTTTACGAGATCCCCTATACTCTCACAATCAGTCCTCTTCAAACTACTCTTCTCTTCTCACCGACTCTCCTACCCGCTCCCTATCAAATGCTCCGACAGGGGAAAGTACCCATGCCAAAGAGAAAATGGTGAAAGTTAGTGTAAAGAATTCATTTTAAAGACAACTGCTGCTTCCCTTCCTCCTCCAACTCGCACATTTCGCATTAGCAGTTACACGTTACCTACTTCCTTCCACCCATTCTTCGGTGTCATTTTAGTAAATACCGTTGTTCTTTTCATGCTCACCTACCTACAACAAACTGTCTCCCTCAATTCTCTTAAAACTCTTCTCATCCCCTCAGATTTCATTTTCTTTTATTAATATACCTATACACAGAGGTCCTGTTTACTATATGCAGTTACTAATTTATGTTCTCCATGCACAAGATGCAATTAAATATATTAAAACCAAAGACAGTATCTTTGAAAGAATCCAAAAAGGAACTGTAGCACCTACTATGAAAAAATAAAGCTGTATATGTTTTTAACTTGTAGGTAGTGTACGGTATGTCAATTATTTTATTGACAAATAGTTTTGGAAAACGACACGTACAGTTCGTATATATAATACTTATTCAGGTATCAGTACAAGTGTAGTATTTGTATGTATGAGTGGTAGTTTTGGTTATTAGGATGGTTGAACTCCACGCTAAAACCAATAAGAGTATTTTTCAGGGCAGAGACACAATATTCCGGCCTTGCTCATCTTTTCTCTGCTTATCTTACGGTAGAAAAGGCTTCGTCGACACGGAGTTTCGAGAGTAGAGAGTGGGAGAGAGTTGTGAGTCGGTTGATGGTGATGTGATGTCGAGGGCGATGCGGATGTGATGTCTTTGAGAGTTTTTGCATAAAAGTGTTGACTCTTGAGAGAAGGAGAGAGTCGGAAGGTTCCTGGGAGGGAGCGAGAAGGACTTGAAGCGGGTACGGAGGTCTAAGCTGCCTTGGCGAAGTGAAGAGGCAGGGAAAGTCGGGAGAAAGCCAAGGCAGGAACATATTCGCGCACTATAGGAGAAAACTAAGTTTGACGCCAGGCTAATACTCGTAAGCCAGAGTTAAGCCGAAGTATATATACGGAAGGGAGAGGAATAGGCGGGTTTTATTTGCACTGTAGATTGAGAGCGTAGTTTCCTCGAGCATCACCTTCTTATTTACTAGGCTAGCTTTACTTACTCACCCAGTTCTGTCCAAATATGTAATATTATTCTACGGGAGGAGAGGGAAGTCGAAGTCAAGCCAAAGGAAATCCAACTCAGCTCACAAACTATGCATAGGTACGTCGTCTTCCCAGAACTACTGCAATCCACGACTCTTTGGAATTCTTGTCTGAGGACTGTTCAGCTCCTCTCTTTACTGCCGCAGAAAGCTGGAGATCCGAGCATTTCCACCGCATTTGGCTTACGATAAGTTGCAAAATACACTTTTCTATGTATTAATTTAGTCTCACGATGCCGCAAGACTACATTCTGCTCGAGCCAAACTATATTCCATATTACTCCTCTCAAAGATAGCTCCACTCCACTTTCTATACACAACAAATGCTTCTTAGCAATTTGCGCCTATTACTTCAATGGAAATTCAAACAGCTTATCTTTATTCCTAGACGTTTTCTTTCCATCGACCTCCACTATCCAGCTATGTTTATCTACTTTTATCTACTGCTACAGATACATAAATGTATATTATTCACCCACATACTCCCTGACTACAATCCTTTCTGGAAGCAGACACTACATCTCCCAAGAACAACGCAAAAGATGCACTTCCTTCACTCTTAACTCCGTCTTACTACAACTTAGCGTAGTCATGATACTCTTTTGTCAATATATATCTCTATCTTTCATCTACCGTATGCTCCTTTTATTCCACATCCCTATTCCCAATGCGTACTCTCCAAGAAATTCTACAACTCTTTCAACTACATCTTTCTACAACTTTCTGGAAGAGCCAAATTATTTTGTTATCAACTAAAACTTACTTTGGAAAGGGAATTTTTAATTGAGGATGAAACTTCTTTTCTATAACTTATTTTTGTTGTGGGGGAGGCAGAGCGGTTTATTTATTGAGTACATCCTGCATCAGAGACAATATGACTAGCTCACGATCACGACCTTAAAATCTGATGCAAAATAAATCGAACAAACGGTAGGTACATGCTTTGTATTCATCATTTACATGCATCTGCTATTCTGTTCTTCACATTACACTTATAAATAATACATCTAGGTACATGGTCTAGTAGTGTAGAGCCTATTTGCTACAGTAAGTACCGCAATATTGAAGTGAGTTGAGAATCTTTACATATACTTAGATGTGTCTACAATGCTATCATGAGAGAAAGTAGCAGTACAATAGTAAAAGTGCCTAAACGAGTGCGCTTGTTGGATGCAACAGAGTTGAAGTATTCTTTATAGAGTAGTGCAGAGTGTACATAATATTATGAAGTCTATGTAGTTTAGCTCTTGCAGGAATGCCCAATGGACCAAGTCGACTGGGGAAAAGAGAAAGTGCTGTTTCGTTTTAGTTCAGACTTTATGGAAAGTCTGGAGAAAGGAGTGAGTGGGTAGGCAGAGGAAATCATTCTCTTGTAAGGAGAGCGTTATGAGCAGAGGCTACGAGAAAAAGTACAAGTCGAGACTCCGTTTGAATGACTTCACTCCGCTCCACACACAGTCACAGCCAAATTGTAGGATCCATTGCATTGTAACGAAACGTAGACATTACTGCAGGGAGACGAAATATCCTCCGCTCAACTAAAACTCTCTATTGTCTTGTCTATGCTTTAACTTCAGCTTCCTTGCAGCTTCAGACGCACAGATCCGAGTCAAAGTGCAAGAGCAAGAAGATCCACTCCACGAAACTGTAGCATTTCACTAAGAACTCTTCTTTCCTCCATCTGTTTATGTCAAACGTGAATTATTACAGTTTTACCTAAATGTAGTACATACGGAATTTTTCTAAACTGATGAACTTTTCTAACTACTTTGTTGGAAAACAATGTTATTTGGCAACAGACACATAATCCTATTTTACAATTCCTGGGGGGAAAATTGAAATTCGGGAAAATTAGAGAGTACAATTACTATGAAATCAATATTAGTATTCTCATAAGTATACATTGAGAATGAGTAAGCTTGTAAATATTACGTGGGAATTTGATACGCCAGCAAAAAATACATCTACAGTAAACATTACGTTTCCATAATCATCTATTTTTGGGATCTGAAATGAAAATTCATCAAATATCTGTTATTAATTAACCAGGTTAATTGTTTCATTGCCTTTTCGATGCAGAAAATGAAATAATTTGCAGATATTTATAAGGCAGTTGTAAGTGGTAAGTCGGAGACTGGATATCATATATATGGAAAAATCCCATTTTTATCCAGCAAAGAATTGAATATTTATGTGATATGATGGAGAGAATGTTTATTATTCGTCCGTATATCACTATCATTACTCATGGCATATTTGTAAGCAAGCTTGAATTCTGTATGACTGCGTCGTTTGTAGTACATCACCGTTATTTATTATGTACTGTAAATCCAGTTCCGCTATCTGATTGTGCATTGTGACGTGATTCTTCTCTGCGAACTATTATCTCATTCCACGAAGAAGTTTTATTATATTTTTCTCATGTACACGCATACATAAATGCTAAATATAACTAAACGCTACGTACGACCAGTGAATAGGAAACGGCTAATCTTTTTCCGTTAGATATACATGAAGTATAAGCTGTTTCTGCGTTATACATAAATAACTGCTTCAGCTGCGTACGTTAGCGCATATTATGCATATGCAATAGTTATTTCTACATCCAACTTATTTGTATATGGAGCAGCTATGCCTAGTTAAAAAATATTACGCATGCATGCATGTACTCCTATGTGTACAATAGAAACAGTGACATTGGAATATTTAGTAGACAAGTTTAGACACTTTGTTAACTTTCCTACGATGTTTGTATACAAATAAATGTGCAGCCGTGAGTTTATTTTCACTAAGAATGCGTTGTGGATTTTTAAATTTTTCTGACAATGTCTCTCTAAAACGAATAAAAATGTCTATATAGATAAACTATAGTTTTTTTTACATATGCCATTCATGTGTATATTGCTGCCAACAATAAGTAGTAGTACGTTGTTGCAGAGATTACTTGTAGAGACAATTGCTGCCAGGACATGGCGTTAGATAAAATTCTTGTTCATTTCATTTTCCTAGATCACCAATATGCTTTATTTTTATATAAACAATGTGTTAATGTGGAAATGGTCCGAGTTGTCCGAAGTTCTTAACTCCAGTGTCATAATGAGGCCGTGGTGGTAAATGGTAACTGGCAATTCAGAAACGTGATAATCCTTTTGGTAGTAACGAGTGTGTCAATTTTCCCAGAAATGCATTGAGGGTAGACCCTCACAGTAAATCTAGCAGAATTTGCCTGAAGA
>JAAAYG020007200.1:2625-16908 GCA_009936455.2 Tomocerus minor | reverse complement strand
TATTATTATTATTTCCTTAATCTACTAGGAGTAAGTAAGCACTTTTAATATTCAAACCATTTGTCAATCGAATTGAATCACAAAAATTAACCTTTCTCTCAATGCATTCGCTGAGTCTGTGCTTCTGCATGGACTGGACTGGATTATTACAATTTTTATAACCACACTAGGACAGTTAATCGGTGACCCAAGCTTTCGTTTGTCTATGTAAGATTCAAAAAAGCTCCTAGACGACTCGGCTTGAAGGTCATACTCTTAAAGTCGTAGTATACAATTCACACACCTTTTCAATTTGTCCACAGACATCTCACAATTTCATTCGTTACATAGACCGTAGCTAGTAATGTAATGATAAATAATAAATGCCATCAGCCAGCATAGCAGGGGCGTACCTATGCTCAGTACATGACAGACGGATATAATACTTGATTCTAAATAAGCACCCGGGCATTTTCCTCCTCTTACAATCTTCCTAACAATACTGCAATGTCAATCTCATTGTATTTAATATAAATATTTCCATACCCTCTGGAGCCTTTTCTCTTTTTTACTTTCCTTTTTTCATTTAATATTTTATTTTGGACAGGCTGGACGGGCGTGTCTCTCTACATTTTGAGTTGAACAACAACCCTGCTCCTGCATGGCTTATAATTATTAAATCCCTTCAGTACCCTTCTAAACACAACATACACTTTTGAGAGTGTAGTGAACCTTTACAAAGAATTGTATTGTGCCCGGGTTGTTTACTTCAAGTACGTGGTCGTTAGAAGCCTAAGTGTGTCAAGTGTGTGTGCATAGATACGCCCTTGACCATTCGGAGTACATTAATATAAAAACCACCCCTTTTGTAGAAAATATCAACTTATCCATCAACAGCCAACCTTCTCCAGTAAGTATTTGTCTCCTTGTAGCAACTTCGTCTCTTTGTACCCTAGACATCACACAAATCTACTATAGGTCAATTAGTATAAAAACTACTTCATATAACGTGGAACATGCTCACATCATTGCGTACAGTACAGAGACATGTTTCTCTTTAGATTATTAACCTTACTTACATACACGTATTGAAATGCATGAGTAGTCGTACACACCTACATGGATCGATCTCCTCCTCTGTCTGAACTCCGTTACAATTACCGATAAAGCATTTGCACGTAAAGATAACAGTATTTTTTAAGTCTATACGATACTAATACATCCCAAAGTCCCCTCATCTTCATAAAGCTTTTGCGTCATTGCACGCGGATCCTGTTTGCCGACTTGAGATACTTTTGTTAAAGTCCGCCCTTGCAATTCAATCTGTAATTGTACATGTCTCTTACTTACAAACTAAGAGTTCGGTGAGTCAGGATGGTAATAATACTATTTAAATCTGTTCCCCGGTACATTTCTCTAAGCACAGACACAGAGAGAGTGTTTGTGCATAGACTCGTCATAATTGTACGCAATATTTTACGCAAATCCAACGCATTGACACACGTCGTGCGTACAAATCTCTATTTTAAGTCGTGTAGTAAGAACCTACTGGAAAAGGAGACATCAATATATCCACCCGAAAACAAATAACTTATTAGATCAGAATCAGCCATGGTATGTGCACTACTCTATTTCTTGACATCAAAAATCAACCGTCAAATTAAACTTTGGCTTCTGGTTGCTCCTTCCTCCTTCCCTCTCTCAGTAGTACTTTTAACAACTAGTAATTACTACACCTTATCAGTTTACGCAGTGGTGATTCTTCATACAACACAGACTATTACATTTACGTTAAAGAGACATTGCATTGAGTTTGCAATAATGGCCACTACGGTAAATGAATTGTATAGCTACATCTATTTTACTGAGGTTCCTTATTGTATTAACTCTACAAGTAATTAAGCATAGGGTTTCTATAATAATATCTAATCCAATCGTCCAATTAAAGAAATCATAACAATTTTTAGAGGTATCCATATCATCTTAGCAGTAGATTATCATAATATAGTATCATATTTATCATAGTGTATATATAGCACTGAGGGGACTGACATAATATTCAATAGGAGATGCTTTGCTTTGTTTACCGCTTCCTTAACTCTTAACAATAATGATAATTTGTTAGTACCTACACTGAATGTGATTAGGTACTGTGTACATTGGTGGTTTGGTTACATTCAATATGTTTCGAGGAGCAATGTAAGATTCATTGGTATACTTGTAGTAGTAGTAGTATAGGTATAGTGATTAATAGCATTTCAGGGGGCTTAGTTATCCTAAATTAGTACATAATAATAATAATAGCTAGTATATAGTCTAGAAACTTAAATCTATAAATGTTACGTGTATCTGTATATCACAGTAAACCATTACTTTCTTGTGGCCCAGTAGTAAAAAGTACATAAATTAAAATTTAACACGCTCGGAAAGAATTTTTAAAAGTCCAATTATGAACAAAGACAGAAGTGTTGGATTTCGAGCCTAATCGTAATGAATAAGTTCTAGTAAGTAAGTAGATAATACTCTTTTATACGTACATTACATAAAGGTAAAGTCAAATGGTAATAGAATCTATAATATACTTATGTATCTATTTCAATTCAGATTACAGTTGTTGAGACACTCGTCTTTGTACTGTTACCACAATCAAATGGTACATCCTTAAACAACAATGATATATACCTGAGCAGTGTTATTTTCGTATCACTAGATCCCTATTATGTATATAGAGACACATACAGAGTAGTGGACAGGACACGGCAGATAGATATTAGATATTTAGGTATATTATAAATGTCGTCGTTTGTGTAGCGCCAGAGAGGTGAGTGCGCACAATTACTTATAACCCTTCACATGAAATAAAACAAGATAATTACGGACGCTAAGAGTAGTCGTCTCTATTAACATAACAATAGGAGGAGAGGGGAGTAGACATTAATACAAATAATAGCAATAACCGAATGTTTTTTGGTGAGTGAACAATATGAGTAACACATGAAATGACTGTAACAAATAATAATTAAAATTACATATGGTGGATAAAAAGAGAGATCCGCGTCTCTTGCATATGTATTGTAAAAGGAGATTACCTACACACAAAACCTTCTCTGTTGTATGATGGGACTAGAAAGTAAGTAGTTTCACTGATGTTGATTCTTGTGAATTAATGGTTACTCTTAATATAATAGTTGTATAGCTAATTAGCATGTATTTATGTATGTAATATGTATTTTGGACTCGTTGAGAAGTCTTAAGTCAGACTAAGCCGTAGAAGTATGTATGTATCATTATAATAGTTTGCTTTTTTAAATTGCGTGTGTCAATTATCAATCAATATGTTGTAGTAGTAGTATGTCGAATCTTAATAACTAAATCTTAATAATCCTTTCAGTTTTCCATAGTCATCTAAATAATCAATCCATAAACCAAATCTAAGACGCGATCCAAAAAGTATCTTGACAATCCGAATGATAGTCACCGTTTCACTTCGTATATACGCTATACGATTAATGCTTTCTGTCTGTTCATAATTTGTTGTGTCCACCGATTTTAGAGGCTCGGCGGGACAAGCCTAGCAACCAACTTTCACTTGCGGAACATGATGCTCACTTATGACTACACGAGCGCCAAACAGTGAAGCTAAATCAATGGCAAATTGACTACCAGTACTAGAAGAGTTTTGCTTTTGCTCCTGCTGCATCATTTTTGGAATCGGGGACGACGGCTGAGATTGAGATCGGAGAGCTGAATCAGTCCATTGAACGGGCGGCGACGGAAGGACCGCGATCGACGGGACGCTGTCAAACTTGGCGCCAGCGTAGTACTCGCCCCCCTTCCCCCCGCCGTTCCTCATCAACACATTCCTGGCGTGGATGATTGACTGCGTGTTCGGAGGGGTAAAAGCCTTTGGTCGAGCCTGAGCCTGCATTTCGGGGCCCCCGCCCCGAGCCAGTCTTGCCTTGTGATATTGCACTTGGGCTGCGAGCGCCATTTGGTGTTGAATGTCGTAGCCCACCAGCAGGTGGCTCTTCAGCTGCCCACCATTGTTGATGGGGATGCTGCCGCTGCTCGGGCATTTCGTCACAGCGATCGGCTTCGATTTCGAATTGTAGGCGGGCGACTGCGTTTTCTTCGTCTTCCCTGACTGATTCAGCTTGGCTTTTGTCATGCTGTCTTTTGCTTGGTCGTAGAACCAAGACTTGCTCGGAGACTTCCCCCCGCTTTTCACCACATGAGGATGTTGCTGAATGTCGATTATCATCTCAGATCCAGGTCTCATTTCGGCTACAACAGGCAACTTTTTATTCTAGGTATTCAGTACAGATTCTCTTCAACTGCGGTTTTTGATAGATGAGATCGAATTCTACACAAACAAAATAAAGTCCTCTGGTTAATCCCAAATCACAAGCCAAAATCCCCATATTTTTATCCAAATTAGCACACAAGACTCAAATAACAACCCTCCTATTCCTCCTCCTCCTTCTCCTTTTCAGTTCAATAACTTAATAAGTACTTGTTTGACATGAACATACACGATTGCCCATATTATTGATTTAAAGTTCATCGCAGTCCACAGACATTAGACAGAGCAACCATTGCGCGACACAAATAAAACGGTCACGCCATATTATCATTATTTGCAACACACTCCTCGCAGTGTTGGTTTCATTTTGCACAACATGCTACTGCAGTCTCTACACAGAATATGTTGTCTATGCACCAACCACCATCGTAAACCAGTGTAGATTTAACAGATTATTACATTTACTCAGAAAAGTATGTCATATTAACATCCACGGACCTCTATCTGCACTTATGTCCATGTGTTTACTATTTACAATTACAAACAACCAGCTACTCCTCAATTTTTCTCTTTCTAATTTGCTACAAGTACTTTGAACATCTATTTCATTATATATAACTAGCTATAATATAAAGCAGATAGCATGTACGATATAACGGCTAGTCCACCCTGACATGACATCAAATGCTAGGTTAATGGGTTTTGCTTTGCAATCCACCATTAATAATATAAATATCATGCATTTAGTCTCTTTTCTGCAATCATACAACCATCCAAACGTATGAAGCTGCTCTTTACAGTAATAAATAGTGCTCTACATACAAAAATCTCACAGCAACTTGTACTACATTCAAAAATCGATGCGCAATTTTAGTGCATTTACTTCTTTCTCCACAAACTCTATTATCCTATACTGCTAAACTAATTATTAATAGCAATCCAATAGAAATTGATGATAATAATAACGTTAGCAAACATTCATGTACCCAGTTTTATTCCAATTCTATCCAAACTGAAATAATTGAGGCAAATAATGTTAGCAGTCTAATTGGCTTAGTAAATTCACTGCGGGCGTATATCTGTAATGTAATAATTGAGCTCAAAAGTCGAGGCGACTAACAAGTAACGACACTTGGAAATGCTTAATATCTACGAGGATAGACTTTATATGGGTAAACCACAATTGATAATAGTAAATCCTTGGAGTAAGTATAAAGAATAATATTCCTCAAAAGTATAACCTACGTCAGTAACCATGCACGTTCGCAAAAAGGCTTAACGTTATATCTGTAAATTAAAGTGATGGAAGAAGACGAAGCTTAATAACCAGTATCTTTTTTTTTGTGGAGCAGAATCCTTCTACACTTATGAATTATGTTAGTTAACATGATGAAGCATTTATTTTATCACATTGGGCTTTTCTGTGCCAAAATAAACAAGTACAGTACAAAGTACAGCCAGCAGAGCCATCGCTAACGCCAACAGCTATTTCTAAAGCTTTGACGTTGCGCCTTCGTAACAGTATTTCACAGAACGAGTATTACTGTACGTAAAAGTTAGAATACGCATTCACATCTGCAATTACTACGTTTAAATGCGCAAAATGTTATGCTCAGCTATATTATTCCTATCTACGAGTTACAAGGTATGTACGTTGTGACTATGAGTGTGCAATTGAAGCTTTTTGATATGAAACCAGTTCTTCGAAATATAACGCATAAAATATACAGATATTAATTAGTGCAAATAGAAGGTGACAAATGCTGTACATCTGTGTGTATATTTGGAAAATGTCAATGAACAAACACGATGCTATCTCTATCTACCTACTATCACGATGTGAATTTAAATATAGCAAATCTAGATCGGGATGCACATTTGCACAATATTTTTATTGCCTATTGCAACTTGCACTCACTCCTCTCTTTCGAGTATCATTGAAAAACAAGAAAGTTTTATAAGCGCTCCCAAACAAATTGGATAAAGACTACCCGTTTCTAACTACTTACTTTATATTTAAGCACATTAGCGTGGTGTGGCACAAATTCTAGTTCTCACGAACTGCCTTTTGTAAGTTGCAGTTAATCAACTGCGTGTAAACTTTATTCAATCTACTCGAAGTAATTAATTATGAGAACCAAATCAAGATTCTCATTGCAAAGACCTTTTCCAATGTGAGTTGGTCAACCTACCTAATTATACAGGTGTATATCATGCAATCATACTATATCCATTATATACCTAGGTAAAGTAACTATAAGTATATACAGAATGAATATGCATGCGATTTACTGAGCATATCTTGAATTATTTACTTAACATTAGCTTTGAAACTAATGTAGTGTGCAATTGTCTCTCTCCCTCGTTAAATATAAAGTATCTTAGTAATAAATTCATATATATCAGTGTTCATTTTCTCGTTCCCATCTCACGAGGATTTTTAATAGTAATTCCTGTACCTACCAACCTACCTACTTCGCAAACACTTTGCTAGAAGTAGTTATAATGGATATTTACCTATTTACAATTAGATATCCCTATATAGAATCTTATGATATGACGAGAACAAGTCTATACAACTTTTTCACCTCAACTATCGTGTCTACAGTGCAAAAATCATTTTTATTCTCTTAACTATGATAATTGCATAGGGAGCTGCATTAATATTGTACTACGTAGTATAGTATAACTTTGTGTATATTCGTACTATAGAATTGTATCTGAGGAGATCGCACCCACTCTAATGTACTGTATATTTTATATCTCTAGATGCAGTTTATATAGGTGTATATATATAAACTAATGTCTGATATATCCTAGATACAATGAAATAAGAAAGAAGTCAGTTCAGTAAGACTGTGCTAAAATATTGTTCATGATTGTTCCACCAATTTCTATCGTCAGTTGTTTGCAGTTTGCAGACTCGTTCACCTGACTCACCTCTAGCTTATCTTTATTATTTATCTAGCCAATATATATTTTATGCCACGAATTCGCAACATCAGTAACAGCACCCTAGTGAATGCCACACAAGCGTCATGCAAACAAACAACAATGCTAGCTGGTTTTGCAGTAGACGTAAGTATAATAATATAGCCTATTGTTCGTAAAGACAACTTCTCAGTTACACCTATGACGCTACTATAAGAGTAACTTGAAACTGTCTATGACTCATTCATTTATCATGTGTAGTGTTGCGTTTAGTTTTTGCAAATTATGATAAGGTCTTGAAGAAGTTATTGCGAGGTGAATAAGTACATTCGTACAATTCACATTTATTAGTATATTTGCCAGTTAGAAGTTAGAAGGTTCAATGGGTTTATACTTATTTCTTCTTGCAAACACTAATGTACATTTTATATTTTAGCCAGCATTATCTTGTGGTTAGATAGACAAAAATTAACTGCCTATTTACTTGCTGACGCACACTTAAATAAGGCTAACGTAAGCACAAACGCAGTACTCGAGTGCTATTTAGCAACTGTGTACTATGCTCATGTTTACGGGTTCACTAGCTACAAATACAGGATGTGTGCTACAATAAAATAAATAATAAAACTTATAATTACAGATCAACTCAGAAGAGTATAATAGACTTTTTGATCTATTTCATGTGCTGTAGCTTCTGGTAAGTGTGTAAATTACCACAGAGGACAATACACATTTAAAAAGGCAGATTTTTATAGCAAGTAGTACACGTAACACATTATGCAGCTTTGTAGTGACTGGATTGTTTAAATTATTGAATTTTCAAGGGGAGTAACGATATGAAAAAGAGAATACAACAATCAGCAACGAGCAATTTGCATTTGAATAATCTAATTGGATTCTTCTACCTCATTACTTTTATAGGACAGAGGACATACGCATCAGTTATATTCTGTGCGGGCACAAATTAGGACTATTTACTGGGAATACCTGCAATAGTACTTCAAACGAATATTGCATATCACATTTTAAAGTTTAGATATAGAGTGACAAGAAAAACTACTCGAACAACTCCAATTAGAATTTTTGAGTTGATTCTTTGCATATCAGTACAACATTGGCAATACTATTAAATATGTATTAGAGAATTTAACCCAGAGTAAGTTATCTGATAGGAATACCTACAGAGATTTGTTCACATAAATAATTCTAATGCATATCTGGCCAGAAGGATAGTAGGCAAACATCTATCCACGCCTTCTTAAACTTATTTTCCAACTTTCTTGAGGAAACACGCTTGCATGGATCCATTGGGCCATGTCCTCACAAATTGTAATAATATTGTCTATCATGATGAGAAACTATTAACCATGGTGCTCAGAAACGCATAAATAAGAATAAAAAGTAAGGAAGGAGAGATAGAGGAGTTCGTGGTGTAAAATTAAATGAATATATAACTAGTGCCTCTGTAGGATGCAAAACAAGTTTAGCAAAAACGAATATAAAAAAAATCAATTATGTGACAAACCCTTGCTAGGAGATAAAAACAGTCGAAATAAGAAAGCTGTTCTGGTTGGCTGTGTACCCAAATTATTTTAAAAGATTTATCTCTTCTGGATTCTACTTATTATCCATAAAGGTATGTACGCTTGTGATAGTGCTTCTAATCTGCTCTGATAAAGAATTTATGTAAATTTAGCGATAATGAATACATGTGTACATCTACGCATTTACTACATTAAAATAAAAATGGAACACTCTTCACGAAATGCATGGACAAGTAAACTACAAGTCAACTAGCCATTCTAATGCAAACGCAATCGTCTCCTTACATACATTATTATTAATAAAGAGTTACTATCTGTTAATTTGGCAATGCTGTAGTGGCAGAACAGTCCTCACTATTGAAATTGAAGTGTTCACTCGTGAATATGTAAATAATTCTAACCACAAGCACCTTAACGAAATAATTGTAGGAATAAATACTCTGTTCCATCCAGAGCTAATCTCATATTTGTGCCCATTTCGTTTATTACATGCATACAAGTGACAAGTCATAGTTATACACTTAGCAAACATCATATTATTATCTAGGATGGCAAGGCAAAAGCCAAGAAGGAAGTCAAACCCCATGCAATCTCTATTCAGCTACTTAGTTATAGTGTACGTGCCTATAGTAGAGACGATTAGAAGCATTATTACAAGTATTAATTCATGTGATAAGGAGGAACACATTTTTGGCAAGGTCTTTGCAAAATGTTTTTCTCCTCTTCATGTAAATTGAAACGGAGATCTCCTCTTCAAGTCAACAAAGAAAGCATCCAAAATTCACATTTTGCCCTTCAGTTCAAATCAGTCACAGGATTGTCGACTAGTACATTCGAATAGAATGCTTCGAATCCTTAATTCACCAGGAAACTATTTAAGATTAACACGCAAAACCAAAAGAGGAGTTTCAGGATGTAAATTTTTGTTTGGTACTCGGCACTCCTACTTTGTGACAAAATGTAATGTAGTGTACTGAATGAAATAGTGTACCGAATGTAACATATTTAATATCATTTTAAACTTATTATCTACACCATCCTTGCAGGACAAAGCAAGTACTTTATTGACAGTGACAGAATATGAAAGGGAAAAGAGAAAACTTACTTTTAGAAAACACTACACATAAAAATTTCAGTTTCAGATATGTACCATTCTACCTAGCACACATGTAGATTCAGAATTATCTCCCAGCATATAAAATGCGTCGCTACTTTTTACTTGTTACATTGCATTGTAAAGATATTTTATATTATCCTACACTAGTAAGAGCTAAAAGACTGTTCAACAATAATAGTGTACCTACTATATCCCTTCAAACTTGGGCTCCAATAACAAACGATATGGATATTGTATTCATGCAAGGAAAATCTATAGAGCTAAATATTTAACTACTTCACATGCACGTAGAACAGAATCAGAAACCTAAAACTTTACTTTAACATATATTGTGTGCGATTAAATCAATAGAAGTCGATTAGTATATAGAAAATTGGGTAGGTACAAGAAACTATGCTCCTACATCCGCATAATGGTCAAAAATTAATTTGGATTGATTAGTACTTTATCATCGAGTTGGAAAATTCTTTAATTTCCTTCGTAAATGCACACTTCAAAAGATTTTTATTGAGACTCTAAACTTTGCATGCTGAGTAGTTAAAAACAAAAATATGAAAAATCAGGCAGTTGTTTGTAGCTAAACCAATCATGATCTCCAATTTTCTAATTGTATGTTACGTCTTGTTTTTGTCAACAGTTGAACAAGAAAATTCGTTTAACAAAAACCTAAGCTCCAACTTGCAAGTAAAGAAATATATTTTTACGACCAAATAACCACAGCGTAGTATAAAAAACTAGTAACAAACAAATTTATGACTCACATGCCTATACGGACGTATTCAATTGTAAGCTCATACGTTGGCCTAACATACGCATGTAATTTAGCTATTAACCAGGTTTAGAGATCGTTATATAGTTTAAACGAAAATCCTACGTATTTTCTACAAAGCTACAAAGCGTTGGTAAATTTCCTTAAGTTTATTACGGACGTTATTATCGTAAACCCTTAAAATTAAGTTCTTAAAATAGGACACTAAAAGCTCCTTTCAACCTATATGCCTCAATTTCTACTGTATAAGAAAAGAAGCCAGAAGTAATCATGCCAAACTTTCGACACTGTGCCTATTAATATTAGTTGTAAGCGTAGAGTAGAGTAGATAGATATGCATTTTCAGTAAGGTATTACAAAATTACAATGTAAACTGAATTAGTGGTAGGTAGGGAAAAGAGGTACTCTGCCAGTTTCAGATAAGGCAGGGACCCTAACTAACGCCTATGACAATTGGGTTCATCCTAAATGTACATTCTATTAATATAAATACAAAGCTATCATCTATGAAATCTGTGGTAAAGGTTGAGACACCGTTTCCAGAGAATTGATGCTTTGAAATATTTTAGCGATCTATGCATGAATATTGTTGAAACAAAGGTGCTCAAAATATCATGAGTTAAATAGAATATGAGAGATAAGAGAGTTAAAACTCTCTAGGAATAAATGGAGAGAGAGGTAAATTGCATTTTACCTAAATAAATGTAAGCTTTAGATATTAACCCTTCATAGCCCGGAGCTATCATGCACCTTTCTTTGTCCTAAAACCTTTGCACGACTGCCTGCTGTTGCCTTGCTGTACGTACAGAACTGATTGCATCTCTTTAACATTCTCCACTTACACATTTAAAAGTATCTATGTGCTAGCTAGAGTATATCCTATGTATACTACGTTTGTTTATATAGCATTTGTTCTAGAATACAGTCTATATAGAATCCTATATACTATGTTTTACCTCTCTGTCCTCTGCTTCACATTGATTTTTTGCTTGAAAGCCTGTTCTACTCACAAAATGAAGTCATGTTACCAGAGCTCACAAACAACACAATAAAACCAGCTCTCTATTCCCTGCAGTACAAAGACATATGTGTTTTATACTACGCAACAGTTCGAAACACAACTTTGTATATATCTAAGCCAAGTGTATATAGCTCTTAAAAACCAAAAAGGGTAAGGGGATTTGGTTGCGCCTGTTTTGAGGGACTGTCTGTCTATACACAAATAATATATTATTGTATTTATGAGCACATGCAACGAAACGAACCAAATATCCTTTACCATTTGCTAGCAAGGCAAAACCAGAAGCAGAACAAAGGAGATAGAAAATATTCTACGTGCACAGTTTACAGAACACTCTAATGCAATGTATGCACAACCTTAGCTTTTAAAAGGGCCTGAATTCATATAGTTACTGCAAACTAAACGCATCTATAGAGATAGACACAATTCTGTGTACTTGCATGAACCTTCTATTTCAGCCTTCTATTTTCAGGGGCCTGAACAAACGGTCACTTTGCCTTTGTCCTGGACATAGACTATCCTAAAATCAGAGAATCCTTATGAAATCCCTACGCCCTATACGTTCCCATCAAACCAAACGCAAACGGATTAAATATAACCTAATTTACAATAAGAACCACCAAAAACAATAACGTGTAACATTAATATGATCTACTGAAATGCCTTGGAACAGAGTAACACGGATTAAAATTCAATGTGTAGCTAGGTTTAAAAATGTGTTATTGCATACACACGTTAGAATATTTACATCTAGGGAACCTAAATCTTTATGCTCTGAAAGTTTCAATATAAAATATATTTGTGTTTGTGGATGAATTTTGCAGAGTAAATCAGTAAATCGTCGCAAGCATAGAATTGACTGCGTATTGTTCTAACTCCTTCAAACCAAAAAAATTACATGAATTGAACAAGTTATAATAATGGTTTACACAGCACCCATTGTGAAACCTTTGGTCTTTGCTGTGTAGCTAGAATTATTTTCTATCACATCACTCACAATGCAAGGAACACACCTTCAAAAGATTTTCGAATCAAAATGTTTTTGTAGAAATAGGTATTCATATTGTATGCAGTGTTATTTACGCATTATAAAAGCCCTGGTTAGCATAGCTGCTCTTTAATGATGCACCAATAAAACCATGCGTGCTATATCTTCTATAGCTATACTCAATAATATTTATACATATGTAGTTTGCATTTTATGATAATGATGACAAATAAACAGTGCAGTGTGCGCAGCTTTGTAAAATTTGGATGCGACGACTCCGAATCTCCGAAGTGAACATATGGAAGAGTGCAGATACAGTGAATACCTAAACTTCGTACAGCATTGCATTTTTAGCTGTAGATATCTAAGCAGACCTGGATAATAATCCATAAAGTATAGCTTTAGGTTTGTCTTTGTGTGCACGCAAGCTAAATCTTTGCTGTTGTTAGGCACTAAAGTACAGAGGTCGGATATGCCTGCCAAAAACCATATTATCTTTGCAAGTGCATTTATAAAAAGTTAAAGGGAAATCATGCCTCAGCTAACAAAATGCACCCAAGAAATTGTTATTGTCAGTATGCTCCTAAAGATGATATCCTAAAACTTTTGACACCCAAATTATTTAACTGATAGTTAAATAATCATATATGATAGGATAGCAAAGCTACAAACGAGAGTCGAATATGCTATTGTTATTCCAAAACATACGAGCAGCATAAGGAGTTCTGTATGCTATTACCAACTTTAAAATCTGAATGGAAATTATTCAATATGATTTCCTTGTCATATATAAGACAGGGAAAACAAATGAGGTTTAGAATGCATAGAAACTGTTTATTTTAAAGTCTAGTTGGTATGTGTATGCGAGGAGTGCCAGCGGGTATGAACAAAGAAAATTAGTTTCTTAACTATATATCCGATCTTTGATCTTCGATGAACGTCCTACGAAGAAGGACAAATATACAGCTTCAGCGCATAGCTACTGCTAGAGGCTAAAGCACAAGAACTGAGACGTACATTGTAGGCATAAAATGACTTTAGAGCATAAGTATAAGGACAAGTGTACAAGAGTATGCAACGTATAAAATCTATACGTAATGTTTGAAGTACTTTGTAGATGAAAACAGAGTACAGGGTATGATAATACCATTAAACTTATAAATGTGAGCTAGTTAACTTGTTGTATTTAGTATTTTTTTTTAAATGTTTTCATGTACATGTCTTTATAGCTGGCAAAAAATTGCTAATATTTAGTCTGAAGCATCCAAACCAAAAGCATCCAAAAACTTCGTCAAATACAAACTTAACACTAGTAAAAAATAGACCTGCATAAGACAATTATGTTCCTATACAAAATAATTGGTACTAAGCAGTCTGCTAATAGTCTCATATAGATCAATCTTAATAACATGTAACTAAATCAGACACCATAATTAGAAAAATTATCCCTTCCCTTCTCTAGTATGATAATAAGATATATTTCTACGATTTTTTGTAGTTTTAAGCTAAGCAGTAATTGTCAAGTCTGTATAAAAGGAGGATCTCTATTGCGTTAAGATGCGTAAACAATTTGGGGACTAACAACCTATTAATAACTATGCTTGTTTTTATCAGTTACAGATAGCTTTGTG
>JAAAYG020007178.1:9418-21088 GCA_009936455.2 Tomocerus minor | reverse complement strand
AATAAATTGTTGGAGGGTAATAATTGTCAATTGGACAGGTTATTACTTTGCGTAAATGTATAGAAGAGAGAAATGTGGCTTTTATTAGAGTTTAGACTTGTGTATGCATGGTCCTTAGAGTACTACTGGTGGTAAACTATTTAAATGCGAAATGAATTTTTAATCAGTAAAATTAATTAGAGACAAAGATTGAGGGGAATAAATCAAAGGGACAATAGAGTGTGGTGGTGGTATGGAAGTGATGTAAGTAATGTTATAATAATAATGTGAAATGTAAATGGGTGCTAGTATTAAGTAAGGCGAAAGGGTAGTGTGGTAGTGTAGCTAGAGAGAGTTTGTTGGAGACTTATCGTTAGAGAGGAATAGTGGAAATAGATAAAATAAATGCATGGTATTTAGTAATAAGGATAGTTGTAGATACATTATGGTGGGACTAGTAGTGGAGTCTCGGGAAGGCAGGCGAGTTGAGGCAAGTTGAGTAATACAACAGAAAAGACAGAAGAGAGCTGTTGGACATAATATAAGTGTAATGCGAATGTATTTTGTCAGCGTAGGTTATGTAGTCGAGAGTGAATCGTAACATGAGAGAAGAGGCTACATATGTATCTGTGCAGCAGGGAAAGATAGATAGATAGAAAGAGAGAGAGAGAGAGAGAGAGAGAAAGAGTGTAGGTATCTTTATGTATGTATATGATGTTGATAAGAAGAAATAGACTACTAATGTAATGTAGTAGATGGTGTGGTATATAGGAGAGGGCAGTGTATGGGGATAGAGTCGGAGGAGTTCGAAGATGGTAATATAAATGTAATGGAATGTAAGGGAGCTCAAGTGTTGCCTCGTATATGGCTCAAGTTTAAATTTGTCAGTATTGAGGCAGATGCTTTGGAGAAAGTTGAATGTTTACAGGATGGCCATAATTTCTCGGGGCTGGTGTTTAAAAGCTTTTGTCAAAAGTCGGGTGGGGAGACCATTCACTAACGTCCGTAAGCATTAAGTGTGGCTGTCCCATGCATCTGTCCCTATCAGTGAGTAGTATGTCCCTTGTCCTCTGCTTGTCCTGTTCCATTAGAAGAACAGACTTTCCCCGATCCCCAAACATAAATAAGACCTCTTCCACGTCACTCTCACGTTTCACTTGCGTTCTTTCATACTCGATAACCATCGTCCCTTAAGCCTTATTTATGTCAGCAGGACGGAGTCTCTCTTTCCCAATCCCAAACTACCAAAACTTGCACATCTCTCCAGTTCATCTCCTACATTTCCAATCACATCACCAGGTAGTCTCAGTTTTACTTTCTCATGCTTCATCATCTCCCAGCTAACGGTAGCAAAGCCAGAAACTCGCTACATACACACACACACTTACGTCCCTCACAAACACACAACTTCACTTTATATATCAGTGTAGGACTCTGAGGAGTAAGTAAGTAACGACTCGTATAGCTCGCTCTTTCCTACAACTACTTAATAGAGTGAAGGAAGGAAAGCTAAGGAAGTCGACTTGGCACAAGAGACGCTAACTATCACTTCACTACTAACTACTCAGCATATATAGATACTTTTCCTCTCTATATACTGCACTATCAATGCTCTTTAGCAGTTGGGAATTTCTCTTTTTCCTTCCTCACACTAGTATAGGATGGATAGAGAGGACGAGAGACGTCTTCCTTTTATACAGACGAATGATGTGACTGACTAAGTTCACTCGCATGGCAGTTACACTGCTAACTCAACTAGCATAACATCACATTACATAATATAAAACAACGTAACGTAATGCAACTTAACAGCTTCCCTCAAGAAACACTCGAACTGACACTACATCTACAACTAGACATTCACTCTTAAAACTATGACATCAGCTGGACTGTACACAGTGCGCAGGCAGCAGCCCTGTCTCCAGATAATATTTTTATATGTAGAGCTAATGCATTTATTTACTTATGATTATAGTGTTCAGCCCCGAGAACTCTTGGCTATACAACTATTAGTTTCCTTTCTACATTATGTCTCAATTTATTTGGGGAGCAGTAGTAGTTCACAGGAGGGCTACACGAAGCAGGTAAGTAACCGTGTTATGTAATGTGAACTGAGACTAATAACAAGCACGTAAAAGTAAGTTAGACTAAGAATTCTTATTACTTCCCTTAGTTTATCTATGAGGAGTGGCCTATAGCCCTCTGCCTCTTCTTATACACCTCATTTACCATTTAGCTCCCTTCTCTGACTCGTGTGTGTGTGTGCAGTGCACGGGGAATGTAAGTATGACCTATGTATGTGTGTACTAGAGTAGTGTACCAGTTAGTACGTCGTAGTCTGTAGTAGTAGTAGTAGTGAGAGGGAGGGTGTTTGCTCTATAAGAGTTTCAGTCCACTCTGACTTTGCCTTGAGTTGAGTTGACTTGGGCTGACTTAAGTCGGAGTACTCTCAAAGAGCGTCCGGATCGATAATTAAAGAAATGAAGAAATTCTAAGGAACGGTCACGTCACGTCGTAATGTCAACTGGAAAATTTGTACGAAATTTCCTCGTTCCCTTCCCCGACTTTGCCCCGAGTTTTGTTTATACGGAGGACGTGACAAGTGGAATTTTACTACCTGGCTCTCGGTCGCTCGGCACTTTAATTAATCACTCTAACTATTCCAACTATCCTTAATTAATTCACACCTCAGCACACTTCAATCTTCAACTTACGGCTTTTCCTCTTGATTCTACTGATACTTTCTTCAAATCCCTTCTCCATTCTGTCCTAAACAATCCTTTGTATTTCACTATTGCTCTCCACATTAACTTATGTTACGTTTAGCTAACTTTAGTTATTAGCATCTATAGCCGAGAGCATAATATCCCCTACCTGCCTCTCTACTAAATACCATGCTCAGAAAATAAAACTCTGCATTTATACTCTGTAATACATAGATAAATAAATAGATATATAGAGCGCTAATAGCTCCTACCTACCTCTTTCTGTCTCTATACACACTTCCACAGGCTAAATTGTGCATACAAACCATTTTAAGAGTCGAGGCAAAAGGGAAAGAGATATGTATACAAGGAAACTCTCTTCTGGCTCTTATATGCATGTGTACAAAAATACTATCCTATTCAAATCTTGCAAATCCTTACCAATGAACTGTGAATTTATACGCAAATAAAAAATTCCCTTTTCCTATCACACTTTTCCACTTTCTACTTCTTCCTTCATTTCTATTCATTGAGTGTTATGTTCCTATTGTACTGTACTCAGTGTGTACACGGGTCAAAATCTATTTACTAGAATGAGTGTAGGGGAATTGCATTGTAAACTATTCGTTGGGACTTTAGGAGAGGAAGACGGTGAACTGCACCATGCCACGTAGTATCGTCCCTCTCCCCACATTTCTTCATGGAAAGCTCAAACTAAGATCCTAGTATATTACGGGAAGGAAAAGCCGGATAAGAACTCCGTCAAGGGGTGACATGAGAAGGACACAACAAGTTTCTTCAAGTCCAGACAAAGGAAACCGCGAATTCGGAGAGAGAGAGAGAGAGAGAGAGTCAGAGAGTGCACGGATAGGGATGGAGGAAATCAGGCAAGAGAGATTTAGCAATTATCTAGCATTTAAACTGTTCATAGGATAATATCATGCATATTATATCCGGCACATTTATTATAAGTGCACATGTGTATGGATGGAGGAGTATAGTGAAAATTAGGCTTATCTTAATTCCTGTGTGCTAGATATTTGGTGGTTGTAGTAATTTAGTGACGTGCATGGAGTGTACGTAGCAGCTTTTGTTGTTTACAATGCAAGAATGTGTTGCATGACATGAAATAGATGTGTATTTAGTTATTTGTGTTTTGTTTGCACATTGGAGACGGACAGAATGTCCAAGAGTGACTAGTTGGTGTTATCATTGCAGATAGTGGATAATATAGGGGATAGGGCGGTTGAAGAGCCCTAGTCGACTCACTTAGTTAGTTCAGTTCGAAAGAGAGTCAGAGCAGAGAAAGATAGAATAAGAAATTGTCGACAAGGAAAGCAGTGGATTTTGTGTGCGAAGGAGAAAGTCCATTTGCCGTTTGGCTGGGCAAAATGGTTTTTTATCAGTGATCGAGAAAGGACATGTCGCCTGGATGGACAGAGTCAAGGATGAGGCAGGACATTGTTTTACAACCGGAAGGGACATATTCTGACAGAATCTTTTATAAGCGTATATGTAGCACCCATTTTCCCTCTAATTTCCCTTTAATTCTACAGCACTTAATGTGACGTATGGATACCATTCCAAATTCCCTTTTGCATATAAACTAACTACTTTAAGCCCATATGCTTACCTCCCCCCTCCCATTATCCATCATCCCCCACCCCAATCTCATCTCAATGGAAATGCTACCCGGAGATGCTAAAAGAACCTAGGAGGTTGGATTCCTATAGCAAAGTCGTGCAGACTCCCATGCTCTCCTCCTCGTCATAAGGAAATTGAGGAAGAGAGCGGGCCGAGAGAGCCAGTAGCCACACCACACCAGGACACAAGTACTTATAGCATTACTCTCTGTTTGTATATTAGGCCGGAGTCTGTGTGTGTGTCCCTACCTCGAAGAACTTTGCATTACTTACGGTAGGTATATATTTAATATGGCTTCGAGTACATTTAAGCACATTTATAAGAAGCATCTCTTTCCCATTCCGCCACACTCCTAAACTAAAGTAAACTACCTAATGTAGAGGCAGGAGAGCGGGTAACTACTCGTATTTGTGTATTTAGTCGGATATATTGGAGAGATGTAGGAGTGGGAGCAGACCTGTAGGCTCTGTGACATTTTCACTCGCTTTCTCTCAGAATATTTCTCTATGTATATGTACAAAGGATAAATGTAACGTTCGGGAGAAGAGAGAAAGTCTGTCCGTGTTTGTCGTGAACGTCGTGTCGCTCGTGTCCCACCCAGAGAAGGAAAGCAACTGGAACTGGAAATAGGAGCAGGACTAAGCGAGCGAGTAGCAGACAGATACTACTATTAGATTTGCTGGGGATTTTGAGCCCTTTTATTCTAAAACGCAGTCACATTAGTGTAGTTTATGAAAGTGTAATTAAAAGGCAAAGGAATTTACGATAATGATTGTCCACATGTGTTCTTGGCATTATTTATTCCGTAACCGAGAAAAACTCTCGCTCGTAAATACATTCATACGATTTAATTAACACTTAATTAACAAAAATTACCCTCAAATTGGAGACCTTATTAATAATAATAATCAGAGAGCTGCTGAGGTGAGCTGTGAGAAATGAGTCGAAGAGCCGGGCGAAAGAAGGGTGGCTTCGCTCGGCTTTCGCCTGTCGACTTTCTTTTAGTTTCACTCCTCTACATACATACATACTTACTTATACTCATGCACAGTGAGCATCTCTCCGTATTTATATAGGCATGCCACATATTTACTTCAATTCCGCTCCTTCTTCCCTCCAAGAAGGCTCAACCTCCTTTTTACTTAAGCTCTAATGCAAATGAGACTTACAACAGTAAGCTGAGCTGATGATGATGATGATGATGAGCAGAAAATAAACGCTGGATCCTCCTACCAAAGCAAACAGGTCTACTCCGTTTTAAAGGATTAGTTCGCCTCTGCAAAAATCTCCATTAGTAAATCAGAACCTGTAGTAACGATTCCTCAATGGACTGTCTGGACTCCACAGACTGACCTTTCTCCAGATACCGTAGCCGTAGCGCCTGTTGAGTTAACTCTCTTACGCATACGAAAAAACAACTTTTCATACACTTTTTCTTCACACATAAGCGTATTATTACAAAGTACAAGAAAATCGTTTCAATTAAAAGCTGTATAAATAGTATAGTAATTAGTGCAGCAATATTTATTATTGAGACATATTATTTGAAATGCTATTAAACTTTTGTAATGTTATTGTGACAAATTCCAATATTCTTTAATGAAAGACAATAATTTGGGTGTGTATTTGTAAGTGTTGGTGCTTAAGTATATTGGTATATCTGTATAAGAATTGTGATTTGAATAGGAGTTTTGGATTAGTTAAGGAATTAGGAATTTATATAGATAAATTAAAGGGACATATTAGATAATATTAGGAAGAATGATAACATTTGGTAGGCAGTGCCTTTAATAGCATTATATATTAGGGAAGTTAATGTTAGTGGCATAGGTGGGTGTTTGGATCAAGGGGAAGTTTGAAGCTCTTCTGGATAGAAGTGAGAGTGAGATTTAGGAAATTTATAAAATCAAAGTGGTATATAATGTAATATAATGCTGTAGGGAGATTATTGTGATTCGTAATCGTATCCTATCATTGGAGAGAGAATGTCTGTGAGTGTCTCTGCTCTGTCTGTATAGCCGATAGGAGTGAGTTGCAGTTAAATCAAAAACTTTTAGAACTTTAGAACTTTAGGTTCTAATAAATGTCGGAGTAGTCGGAGAGTTCTAACACATTTAAGATTAGCCCACACTATAGCCAGCTAAAATCCGTAAATCAAGAGGAATATTGTTATTTCTTCCGCTGTGTGCATATTACACTCATTATTATACTCCACCCGCACTACCCGCATTCTGCTCTGCCCCCGTCGTCCAGGACGTCGGTCCCCAGCTCTCAAATAGTACGTACATGTACCTGATTCTCCTTTCCTCACCAACAGGCTTTTATTAAAGAATTATTTATTATAATTACATGCTAAATTAGCTGCAGCCGACGAGAATTTTTCATCATTTCCATGGACTGTGCCACTTATATTTCATCATTTTAGGCACACATGCAATGTTTTTATATGCACAATCACCACCGACTTTCTACGTACTTAATGTCTACCTACAAACAGAACATATCTGTTTCTGTGTACTTACGTATGCCACGTTAGCTTATATTTCCACCACTTCTATATTTCCCTCTCGCTCTCTCTCTCTCACTTTCCATGATGCTACATATTTTATATTTTCCACATAGAGCCTATCCCCTTTTACTGCTCCTATCTCCCATCTCATACTTCTATAATACACGTTTCATCTGCCTCCGTCCCACTCTTATTCTCTTTCCACTCATTTGTTTGCTCCTGTATCATTCTGCAAGCTAGAATCTGTTGTATAATGTTCAAAGAGTCAGTGTAGGTGGTTATTATTACTAGCACGAGCCAAAAGTAAAGCACTATCAATCCCTTCGAAAATCTAGAATCATATGCAATGGAAAGATGCTTTGCCTGCCTTCCTGTGAGAGAATCCAGAAAATCATCAATGTCACCCAAGAGCAAATATTTCTCTGTTCTCTCCGACAAATCTAAAGTAAAAGTGTAGACATCTTTTCTGCACTTGCAGATGTATACATTATAATTGGAGATTTTTAGTTCAACCGCAGATAGGTGTATTAGGGACAGTCGTCGTGACGTGTGAAGTCCATATTAATAATATACCTACTAAATACTTCTTGTATTGTTTGTAAATATATATACGCAACTATAGTTTATGGCTGTATGGATAATAGAGCATAACTAAGATTAAGGGTGGTGCTCAGCTTTTTTTTTCATGCATGCGAAATAAACAGAAGAGAGGTGATTGTGAGTGAGATGGAGTGAACTGAAGGTAACAGAATGAAGAGCAGAGCCCCATTAGTGAAAAGGCGCATAAATGGATGAGATGAGACGAGAAGGAGGAGAAATGAACCAAAACAAAATGCATGCGGAACTACTAATAGTTTTCTACTGAGAGTTTTGTTTGATTTGACACACACGTTGTAAAAATAATCTTCTTCCGTTCAACACTCTCACATCAGAAAACAAAACACACACACAGAAAGAGAGAGAGGAGTGAGTCAGTGACTGGAGTGTACTGAAGGAGAGAATTGTAAAAAGCCGATGCTTTGGCAAGTCAATGAAAACCGAAAGGCAGAAGCTGATATAAAAACGAAAAAAGCTGAATACTCCTTGTCAAGGTGTGAAATATTAAAAAAAGAACTCTTTGTAATCCCGAAGGGAATATTGGAGTGCCATAGATCAACATAAATGAAGATTCACCGACTGGTCGGTCACCTCAGAAGCCACATAAGAAAAACCGGTCGGAATCCCTCGGGATGTCTCAATAAGATCCATTACTATCTTTTTATCCCACCCAGTGGTCTCTTCCATTTACAACAATAGCTCCAACTTGACATCTGACTCTGTGATCAATTGTCAACTTCACTCGATTTTAATTTATACTTTCCTCGTTTTTCGCCTCTTTCCAAGAAAATATCTGCAAAACTACCTCAAAGCTATCCATTACCGCAAACTACTACACAACCACTAAACTATCCTATAAACCCAAGCTAAGTAGGTAAACTAACACGCATACGATGCACCTACTCTGAGTCTACAACCATACGACGAAATGTCTACTAGTAAATAGTCTTTACACCAGAGCTCTGGAAAAGAGATGCCATCCACTGACATCAACAGAAACACACATTCAATGCACACAAGAATTACTTACCGTCGCAGTTTCAGCCCCTATTCTCTTTTCTTTCAATCTTACAGTCTTTCTACTCTTTCCTTTTCAGATCGCCATAATTTCCTCAATTTTTCTTAAAAATAACAATCAACTATTTTACAATTCGCTAATCATTAATTAATACGTAGCTCAACTACCCATGCTACTTATAATTATATAGTTACTGACAAATAGATAAACAATAAAAATTATCAACTCTGTGTTTTAGATCATTCCGCTCTTCTGGAAAGAAAACGTAGAATTCGAAAAGGTGTCTCAAGGTTTTGTTAATTTTCAATGAATATTACAATTTTCTTTTCCTTTCTAAAATGAATTACAGACAACAAAATATCAGAATATATATAATTTAAAATTGCGTCTCTTAATGTTCCACCAGATAATGCGGTAAAACGGTCGTTTCTGGTGTTGAAATATGAGAGCAAAATGAGGATCCACTACGTAATATCCCATTTGGCCGCAAAACCGATAATTTTTGGAGAGAAAGAAAGGAAGGGGATAATTTTACCGGATTTTCCTGTTCAAAAGAATGGAGAATGGATTAGCAGTGTTACTAGGCTCGTTGGTGATCTAACACTGTCATTTAAAGGTTTGTTTCTGTTTTTTCATGCTTTTCTACCAATGAACAGATAAGGAAGTTAACTGTAATGTATGTTGGTGTTTATATTATTTGTATTGCATTAGGAAGTTTGTATTGGATTGGGGTGAGTGAGAATTGTAATACCTGCGTAGTATCTATATCCGTGTAATAATGTGCATTAGTGTTTTCCAGCTATGTGAATCGAGAGGAGAGGATCGAGTATCTCTTGTTCTCTAATATTCAGCTACGTCCTTTGTTAATAGTGGAGTAAAGTAATGTGTATAGATATAAGGGTAGCTATTATTAACATATGCAGTTTACAGTGAATTGCATTGCTTTATATGCATAGTAGGAAGACACTTTGCGTAGCCATCTATTGTTATCTAATCAGAAAAACAAAAGGGAAAATGGGATTGCATTGCATTAGATCGGAGGAGTGTGAGTGAGCTCAAGAATTTATATTTAAGAGACGGATCTGCTGACTTGAGTTTGTTGTTGGATGAGTTGAGTTGAGTTGACTTGGATGGTTTGCCTCTGCTCTGTGCTATGGCTCGGCTGGTTTGGTTAGTGAGTACCTACATGTTCTTCTTCTTCTTCTTCGTGAGGATTCTATGAGCATACAGAGAGATAGACTCCAAGTAAACTGGGAAGTTAGAATAAATCAAGAGGCGGAGGTAAACACCAATGAGTTGGGGGAGGGGAAGTCATAAAAGAATGGAGGAGATTGTCATTTGCATAGAAATGGTGATGGAAGAGTGTCACTACGGCATACTCTGTACAACATTCACTCCATTCTTATACCTACTGCTCGAAATACGCTTCATCCATATATCTCCTTAATGGCCCCCTTAACGGTAGGTACTAGTTGGGACTATCTAGTACCCTTCTTATTCTTCCTCCTCTAATACTTGCGTTATGTAACGTATCACAATATCCAACTCTACCATCCACCACCACACAACGCTGAGACTCACAAGGAAACTAAACTGACGAGCCATTCTTCCTCTTCTTTACATCCATTTATATATCGCTAATACTACTTAGTCACTAAAGTAGCCGAGTTACTTTCTATGCAGAGAGAGCGAGACGGAGAGAGAGAGAGAGAGCCAACCAGAACTACCCTCCCGAAATGAAATCTACTTTTTAATTTACGATGTCTAAAAAATTGAATTTCTCTTGATTTCATCTCTCTACAACATACAAACACAACGTCATTATCTTGTCTCTTCGAATTACCAAAATTTTTAACACTAACATGTGTAATGTCTTATAGCCACTTTCCTTTCCCTTTATATACCGCTCTTGTGTTAATTACAGACTAAGTGCAAGAAAATTTTCTTTAAATCTGCCTACCAAAATGACAATACAGGGGCAACCAAGGCATGTCGTCCCCATTCTACCACTCTACTGTTACACGAGGGTGAAGCAAGAGAAAGCTGAGTCAGGAGGGAAAAGTCACCATTATAACTACCATAATTTAGCGCATTCTTTTATCCAATTAAATATAATCATTGCCTAGTATCAAAAATGTAACTTTAGAACTTTCACTAGTACATTAAAACATTATTTCAGCTATTATAAAATGTTTTGCAGCCAGGCATGCTATTTTTATCATTTACAATTTGGGAATGACACAAATAGCAATATCCACATGAATATTGTCTAATTAAATAATATGTAATTTAACTAATGGAACAATGCAATTGTATAATACAATAATTTCTATGATACTTCAATTACTAACTGACATTTGTTCCGGAGTTATTTAAACAGTTAATGTTATGACATGCGTCATGATAGTCGTTTCATTTTCAGTACATATTACTTATTTAGATTGATGGCACATGATGCCTCTGTCATTACCCACAAAAAGTTCTTGATTATAACACTGTGACAATCTTGTGTAATGAAAATCAAGAGTCGGAGGGACGTCTATAATAATGCAATACAAGACTTTAATCAAGCAATGATGAGTATCGCAATAATATCTGTTTTTAGCGAAATGCATGTACTGTAGAGTGATGACATGGTCTTATTATACGATACCTAAATTATATTTTACTTCCTGTACGTCTTATTATTATGGTTTTATGGTAGTAAGCGAATAAAGCACACTACTTTTCATGGGTGTCAATAATCCAAATCAGCAAACTTGGTTGCTCCTTTGTCTTTGCAACAACATTATCATCTTTGATTTGTGAAGGTTTACTTGTTTCACATTATGAGTATGAGATAAGTAATTGGGAGTGGGACATAAATAATTGGCGAAGGACGAGCAGTAACAATGTATTAAAGCATCTTCGTCGCTATTATATTATATATTATATCAACTGCCAACACGATTCCAAATCTGAATTATATGTCTATAATGTTCAGCAGTTAAAAGCTAATGAACTTTGAAATATTTCGACGGAACCAATTATATATATCAATTGAGTCGAATTATGCTAAATTAACAGAACGCTATACTCTTATGTCTCACAAACGTTAATGTTTGCCTAATTGACAATTAAGCTAGCTACTCATGTCATCATGGGCATTTCCTTAAAATAACGTCGGTTTTACAACAGTTTATTTTGATGAGTCCTCAAAGACTTATTCCTCTGAATTC
>JAAAYG020007167.1:0-26362 GCA_009936455.2 Tomocerus minor | reverse complement strand
AGACTACTACACTAGAAACCTATGCCCAGCCAACCATCAGCTGGTCCATTGAATTGCTTATCTCGAACTCGGAAGTCGAACAATGAACTAATTAGGCTATTGTCCTAGGTTAGTTGAGAAGAGTAATACTAGAAGAGTCTAATTTAAATGTCACAGCTCAATCAGATCACTCAGACTGAAAAATTTCACTGAACGATAGAAGTCCATTTCTGACTGGGTCTGCGGCATACATAACAGGAATTTACTCATAAGTAACTGTCATATCTACATAAAGTGTCAAGTAGATTTTATATTAGCATTCTTATTACAAAACAAATAGTCCAGAGGGAAGAGATGATATATTAAATTGCACTTATGTCAAAATGAACGTCTACTATTTTTAGTTTTGGTAATATACTCGCTTCTTACTCAAACGGAAATCTGTCAAAACAGTCTGTTGCCAAATAAGTTCAATACTATTTATCCGTTTTCTATGCCTTCTTCTTTGTACGACGCAAAGCAATGTTAGACGTGGAGTAAAACCAAAAATTTGTAATAATACTCATCTGAACGTAAATATATATTGTTCGTGGCTTTTTTTGTCATTTAACCGATTCAATAGTCTATTTTGCTTTAGTTTGCAGAAGCCACTTTGGCCTCTTTGCTACATTAAATAGAACCCAAGGTGAGCGCATTCATAAGAAAAGTGGGTTAAAAAAAGTATTGAATAGCTTTGTTTGTCATTTAAACTTTACCGACAGATAAACAGATATTTAGAAAAAATGATGATCTCAGTCAGTCAAAAGTGGGAATGGAAACGTAGAAATATTTGTAGGTACCTAGGTACTGCATCATCATATTTGCTATTCCAATTAACCGTATTTTTCGATGGGCATGCTTTTAAAAATAAGGTATAGCTCGACGTACTTGTAAACGAAAGGGTACTTACATATTGTAATAGGTAATATACAGAAGCTCCATTTTTAGTAAAGCAAAGTAAAAAATAAGTCGATAGTTGTTTTGTAAATAAATAAATATCGCTATCTTATAGGCATCAGTTAAATTTGAAGATGCTGTAAACAAAAGAAAATTTAATTACTGCGATTAAAATAGAAAAGCTATGTGTAGGATACGATAGTAAGTATCCAATAAATATCGTCTACATGTGTAACTTTGACTTTACTCGTACTACATATATTTACTGAAGGAGATAAGTACTTAAGAAGGAGTAGAGTTTCCTTCTTGAAATAAGACATCCAATGTAAGATGAGTAGAAAATGGAATGAAAAAAGTCACAGGACTTTTGTGAGTCATTCAAAAGTTAAGAGGATCGAAGATGTGAAGATAGAATAAAGGTAGAGCATATATTGTCGTCTTATATTTTCTATGCAAACTTCTTCGTAGAGTTGTAGAACGAGCGAGTATTTTTATCGAGATAGACAACTTGAAATCGGATTCACGAGTCAGTGCAGAAGGTGAATCTCGGAGAGCTTCTATTTGTACCTCCTAGCAGACTATTAATCTGACATTATGTACTAGTACAAATATAGCAAATCATTATATGATAATAAATAAATAGTAAATTTTTCTGTGACCACGTGCATCAGCATCATAAAATGCATAAATTGCGATTGAATCCCTTTACTAATTTTAACTATTTAACTATAAATTTGGGAATTTTTTGTTTGCCTGACTTTTTTAAACGTAGTCAATATCTCTATATATGGGTAAAAAAAGAGCAAAGAAAGAGAAAATACTCGTGTTTACTTAGAGTATTAGAGAACAAGAGAGGAGGAGGGATGTGAGTTGAGAAGGGTAAGTGTGGAGTTGGAGATCAAGAAACATGATAATATAATCTATCCACTAGAAATGCTTGAATTGAATTGCGAAGAAAAGTTTGTAGTGGAGGAAGACAGTGAAAAGGTACTTGTGTTTTCCCCCGTTTCGATTTAACGCTACGTCAAATTTTAAATAAATTACTCTTCGTCTACATGTTTCTGGTGACAGCTAAAGCAAATAAAAGTAAAGAAGAGCGTAGCGCTTAGGCCAGGAATGTACTTTTCTTCTTCTCGTCTCACCTTGCCTGCCTACCTCCTCGCATCCCAAGAAGAGAGTGATAGGTAGCATTAGTCCCACAACTGAGTTCCAAACACGAGGGTGGTAACAACAATGACGTATGATCAGAGAGCAAAGAAAGAAAGTAAATGTATCATTCGTTGCCGTATACAAGTTAGCCTGTACGTTCTATTAATTACGACTTTCTCTTACTTTTCCCTTGAGGACTTTCTTCCTTTAACATAATCTTGAAAACTTACTTAATTCACCTTCTTCTTGCCTCTTTTTCAAAGATGCTCCAGTATTTGTCCGGTAATTGTTTTGGAGTTTTGTGCATTTACCACGTAGGTACTTGCTAAGTAAGACACTTGTCATACAACAACTAATCATTTGTTCGTGAGGGGACTTACGTTTTCCCTTTCATTCCTTCCTTCATCATCCTAGCGTAACAGTCATTAACTAAAGTGAATCTGTACACACATGCTCAAGTACTATTGTAAACAAATAATTCCATAATATTCCCTGGTAGTAATAATCATGAACTCTGAATATCCCCGTGCATGAAGCAATTGTCTAAAATTCTTTATTTTTAATGCGATTTAGATTTAATTCGACATCCCACAAATTACGCTGGGAACAAGTTCTTAAACTCATTGATGAATCGGGAACTTATGACTTGACGGAAACAGAATTAGTTTATGGTGCTAAACTTGCTTGGAGAAATTCTGTCAGATGCATCGGCCGAATTCAATGGGCAAAACTACAAGTAAGAAATGTTTTCTTGTAATTCATACGCTTTTATATACAAGCTCTTCTCGTACCACTTATCCTTTAAATAGTTTCTATAAACTGGGCTGTAGCATGCATAGCAGGATAAAAATGTCCACAAAATAAAATTTTGGAAGCGTCAAAAATTGAAATGCCTATGACGTCAAGGAAAGGTCGTGCGAGCACAAGGACAATAGAATAATACAATAGAAAGAATAAAATGACAAATAGCAAGTAATACATTCATGGATGAATGGTTGGGTGATTTTTCAGGTTTTTGATGCTCGAAGTGTTACAACTACAACTGGTATGTTCGAAGCCGTTTGCAAACACATTAAATATTCCACCAACAAGGGAAATATTCGGTAAGTTGTTCATTACATCACATTATTTTACCATTCCTCTCTATTATTTATGAAGAGCTTTCCCTTTATATTCTTGTATCGACACCGATATACCGACTTTTAATCTTTAGACTATTGCACTTATGCATATGCAACATTTTCCTGGTGTTTACTTAGCCACAAAGAAACTGTCTAGTAGCCAAACCCGAAAAACTATAATGTTTTTCCCATTCCACAGTAATAAATACAAACTATGGTTCAACATTTACATAAAATACACCCACATAGTCGAAACGTTAATTTGATCAATGCTGCAATTTTTGATGTTCTTTTATGTGTGGCATTTGGGAGGAGGTGGCCTTCTCGTGAAAATACTGTTACACTCTAATATTTATTCCAGTACAACAGCAGGGCTATGGATTCAGTTAAAAATTCAGCCCCTATCCAACGTGCCCAAAGGATCAAACAAGAGAATTTGTGCAACGTTAACTCTAGATTTTCCTTGCCATAATTCCGATTGCTCTTCCGCATCGTATTGTTCAGGTTGCTTGCTACCTGGACAATACAATAATTTCAAGTATTGAGAAAGTAATGCCAATGTTTTGCCAAGAATAAGCTATTCATACAGAATTTGTCGCAATATTTTGACATTTCTCTCTAACAGAAGAAAATGCTTTAACTGCATTCGCAACTGTGACTCATGGGATGCTCCTTACATATTCACTAGTCCCATGCCAGTTTATCTTTAAAACCCAATGCGGGTTTCTCCTTCTACATATGTACATTAATAAAAACATAAATCCTATACGGAAGTTTTGCACGAGGAATGAATGGCGTATTAAATAAACACAAATATACAAAACACATGTACCCAATTGCATAATCTTTGTTCTGTATGGGTATCATGCACTGTGGCATACATTCAATAGTATTAACTTTTATTTATGCGCACGGAAATATGAGAGGAACAGAAACAACACAAAACACTAAGCGTTCGTGTAATGCCCACAATTATCTAATGCATTTTTATGTAACCAGTTTCTATAAAAGACAACCAAAGTAATTCATTTGAGCATTTTGCATTGTAGCAATGCCTTTTAAAACCACATTGTTTGGAGCTTTTACATATACGTCACTTGTGTAATGGTCAATTGATAAATAGGCATAATTATTATTGAATTAAATACTTTGTAAAATGTGATCAAGGACTATAAATAGGATCATAGCTACAATTGAGCTTTAAACCACGCAGTAGGAACCATTTTTGTATTTAATAGACCCTGAGAACTCCAACGCAGCCACAGATTATACACGAACTAGGTTAAAGGGTAACCAACGGAAAAATATCGTTTCAAAATCATCATTATTATATAATATTCCTTCAGAGCTCAACAAAGTTCAATAAACCATTGTACGTACAAGATATTAAAAACCTATGGCAAAACCGACCCCCATATAAGTATAATACGGATAAAAATTCAGGTCATCGTCAAAAAATAATTCTGGATGTATAAAGTCACGATGTGACTTACATATTAAAATCTTAAACTTATGTATAGCCGACAGTTATAGTCATAATGTACATGTTAAAGTATAAAATAGAGGCTTTCCTGGTCACGGATGGAAGCGTCTATTCAAAGTAGCTTGGTTGCGAATTTACCGTCGGAATTAGAATAGGCCGACCATGAACTGATTCGTCTTATCAAAATAGTTGCAGTGCAGGTCCTCCTTAAAATTGAATGTCATATTTTTACCTATTCAATATTCCTAATACATGCTTTGAAATTCTAAATAATAGGAGTAAATAAGTAGTAGTCCATGGTATGACAATAGCATTAAAAATAGAATGTGTGCTGAAAGTATAATACTTGGCTCCTATTTGTAATTGTACAAAGGTAATACGATTTTACAAAATAATCTAATTTTTCATGGTACAAAATTTTGCACCAGAATCTATTCGTCTTTTCTTATACTCAATCATTGTTCCGCCAAAACGTTACTGTAGAGCGTCGTTGAAATAACCAAACATTACGCAGTAACAGCTATATACAATGACACTCACTGGAAGTAATATTGAAAACCTTATTTAAAAGTTCGTCATGGAACTTTTTGTGCTTTAGTTATAAATTCCAACAACGACTTTTTTTAACAAAAATCCTGATAGTTGCCGATTGATTTGCAAATAAAGAGAGAATGAGAACATGTTTCTACATCAAGCCTTTAATAAGTTAATAAGTTGCCACTCCAAGCTCATATGGCATCTACTAGCAATTGTAGATTCCATTATTTTCCCCTAATAAGATATTTAATTAAAATCCCTTAAGTAGGAGAAGGTTAACTGTATTTTCATATTTTAATTGTTATTTTCTGCTACTTATAGCTCTGCAATCACAATATTTCCTCAAAGGACAGACGGTAAACATGATTTTAGAATATGGAATCCTCAGATCCTCAGTTACGCGGGCTATCGTAACTCGGATGGAACAATACTTGGTGATCCTGCCAGTGTCGAGTTCACAGAAGTAATTTTTATGATATTTGTACTCCCTTGGCTCATTGTGTTTGTTAACTGCTTAAACAACTATATTTCCAATAACGAAATTAATTAGGTATATATTAGAACAGTATTTGTTGACATTTAGATTTGAATACTTTTATGTGGGTTGTGGTATCTCATGTACATCCACGAAAGGATTACAATTTTGACAATTTATGACTATCACTATTCAGAAAAGAGACTACGACGAATAAGGATGAATTTGAAACTAGTACACTAAAATTAAAAAAAAAATTATTGATGCGTGTGGCTTAATTGTTCGGAAATAAGTTATCATTTAACAAAAACTGAAGACATGGTTTATTTAATTTTAGGTTTGTATAAAACTGGGATGGAAGGGTAAGGGTACCAAATGGGACATTCTACCTCTTGTTCTTTCTGCTGATGGGCACGATCCAGAGTATTTCGAGATTCCGTCAGAACTGATCTTGGAAGTTCCAATTATTCATCCCAAGTAAGCCCTTGTTTCATTACTTTACAAATTACTGTCATAATATAATAGCCACTTATGTGGTTAAATCTGATGTGGTTAGGCCAATGTTAGTATAACATAATAAGCAGGCTATACATCACAAATCCTTATTCTTCCGTAATTGGGGGAGTCTAAGGAAGATTAAAAATGTTAGCAAAAAATTATTTTCAACGTTTGCAGTGCAGTTATTACTATTGCGATCACCAAGATTATTTATCAATTATTTCGAGAAAAAGGATTTCATGTTGGAAAAAGAATAGGGTTTTAGTTACATATACACCGGGTAAGTACTAAGTAGGTGTAAAGTAGACAGATGAAGATGAATGGCTTCAAGTATTGTGCGATGAATGGAGATCTTCTGAGTATGGAAACTAGAACTAGATATTAAATTTCCTTCTTTTTTCATATTATGTAATAAACAAACTCTTTGTACCTGTAGAGTTTTTTTTAAATATACTGATGCAATATTAATGTCATTAAAACCATATGACTAAATAAGTAAGTTAGTGTCTGGAATTGTTGGCAATAAGTATGTAGATCTTGGGATAGGCATGCAGAACGGTTTTTCAAAGAACAAATTTTATTAGGGGTGTGACGTTTCGTTATGTGCATATAACTCTGTCGCTGTGTTTTTGCAGTTTTGAGTGGTTTCCTGAGATGGAGATACGATGGTATGCCCTTCCTGCTGTTTCTGGTATGCTTTTTGATTGTGGTGGACTGGAATTCACCGCCGCTCCTTTCAACGGTTGGTACATGGGCACAGAGATTGGCTGTCGAGATCTCGGTGACGTTCATCGATACAATGTCCTTGAGGTAATGACCCATTTCTACGTCAACGTTGTTTGGATCTATTTTTACTTTTAATTACAACCCTCCCTTGCTAGCAACGTGATCTGTCAAGGGTTCTGTTCTGTCATAACCAAATCCCTCCATACTTTCCCTTATTTTTTCCAGATCGGCTTTAATATACCCTATCAATCAATTAAAACTTCTTATGTTTGATATCCTGATATGCAATAAACCTCACATTCGAACCGCACACTTGAATGTTTTTCAGCTCCTACTATTTTTTATGCCTGAATTTGAACTTGTGGCTGCCCTATTTGAACCACACAGGTGGAAATTATATTTTATTGTTCTGGGAAAAACATGTACTTTGTGACATGCACCTATATATTTCAGTTTTGTTTGGTGCATGGTGCTTTTTACCAAATTTCGCAAACACTAATGACAATTGAAAATAAGAGGGTCTAGCTTGTTTTAATAAGTATAGTTGCTGAATTAAATATATTATGTCAATCGAATAATCAGTAAAGTGCAATAAAAAAGTAATCGAGTAAATCTCTAAACACACTTGAATTTGACTAATAACTGTGCCACATTTTCTTTACAAATTCAGATACTTTAATGTATCTAAGCTACATCACTTAAATAATTACCGTGAACAGTATTAATATAATCATGTAAAAAATGTGAATCAAGGTAGTATTATAATATATAATAGCGTATTAGAATCAGTGATATAATGAACTATCAAATACTGAAGACGAAAAGGCCATTTACATAAGTAATTAGGAAAGTTACATTAGATGTTCGACTATGTATCTGTAAAAAGCATCTGTTATTTCACATGGTAAACTTTATATGGACTTTACTCTAAAGATTGAGGCTCTATTATGAATCTTTAATCGCGTCTATTAAAAGAGCTTGATACTGCTGTGTTACACAATCACAATCACGTAATTACGGAGCATGTTTTATTTATTTTGGGGCTTTGCATTGCAATATGCAAACAATTTTATGATTGTCAAGTGGCTGATGATCAAATACTGTCCATTTTTATTGAAGTGGAATGTCAAACCCACTTCTGCTAACACAATTCGCAATGTCAAATTTTGAATAATTAGCGAGAGTGCCGAAGTAAACTCTGAAATGTTGGTCGTAAAATGTTTAGAGTCGAAGAATATTTACTAAAATGTTGTTTTGATTGTGTGTAGGAAGTGGCAATGAGAATGGGACTCGACACAAAGAACCCTACAACACTTTGGAAGGATCGTGCAATGGTCGAGCTTAACCTGGCAGTGTTATACAGCTATCAGGTGAGTCGTGATTCCAAATTAAATTGCAGAACTCGTGTGTGATGGCGAGAAAGGATGGGATAGTCACTGCTCGAAAAGAGATATTTTCTCTCCTACTTGACTGGGTTTACGAGAACATGAACAATTCCCTTTTTACGACATGCAATGAAGTTTATGATGTAGGAAGAGGAAGAGAAACAGCATTCGGCTGTGGAATTAAAAGATTGTCTGCATTACAACATTACAACTGCATGTCAAATGTACGTAGGAAAACATCGCATCGCTCCTAGAATTCTCCAGAGCTGCGTTATGGCAATTAAGTAAGACGCAGGCTTGCACTATCAGAGCCATGTCAATAAGAGTTATATTATCAAATAATGCTCTCACTCAGACAAATATTAAGTTTGTGCCGGAACCTGTATTTATTTAGTAGTACGGCTGTTTGAAAAGGATTGCGTAATCGTCAAATTAAAATTTCAGTGTTGGAGCGCCAAATTACATCATCAATGTTAAGGTCAAATTGGTTAACACTAGATATTTACTGGAATTAATAGTGTCTGCGAAGAAAACTGTTAATATTGGAAAGGTGACTGGCTAAATAAATGGTTAAAACCGTTTTAGTAATGCAGTTAAATCTGTAGCATTGAGAAAGATAGGGTTAGATTGAAAATGCCCGAGAGATGTTGTTGTAATGATGTAGGTAGGTGTGTTTGTAGGTAGGTATTTTAGGAAAAGGCAATCATCATTATCTCGGAGAGTGAACATTTCTTCCGGAAGCCTTTGTTCGTCCAGAGGTTTGTATTTATACCTGTATTCAATTGGGGAATGCAGAAAGCTGGAGTGACGGTGGTGGATCATCACAGTGCATCGGAGTCATTTATGAAGCACTACGACAACGAGATGCGAGTCCGCGGCGGATGTCCTGCTGACTGGGTGTGGATAATTCCGCCAATGTCCGGTTCTGCCACTCCAGTTTTCCATCAAGAAATGGCCCTTTACCACTTGAAGCCGAATTACGAGTACCAGGACGCGGCATGGAAGACACACGTTTGGAAGAAGAGTTCCTCTAGTCAGCGGGATGGAAGCAGCGGCTCTGGATCCACCAAAAACCGAAAAACGGCTCGGCGAAAATTCCACTTCAAAGAGATTGCCCGTGCCGTTAAATTTACGTCAAAGCTGTTCGGGAAAGCCCTTTCCAAGCGGGTGAAGGCCACCATTCTCTACGGGACGGAGACGGGGAAATCTGAAATGTACGCCCGACGACTGGGAGAAATATTCGGACATGCATTCAACTCTCAGGTTCGTTCCACTGACTTTTTTGACTGGGCGACTCTCCCCTCCCCGCAAAGACTTTCTTCAATGGCCACGTCTGCTTTAGAATTCCAGAATGAGGTTTTCCCTCAGATTTCCCTCTATCCAAGTGAATTGGTTGCCTGGATAATGTGGCAGAAGGTCTTGGCTGTGCTACTCTCGATTTGATCTTCTCTCTCCGTCACTCCTCCGTCCTCTCTCCTTTGTCACTTATCTAGCTTGTCAAATTTTGTATACAAAATAATATTTCATTCCCAGAACCATTCAACATCATAATATTTAAATCCATTGATACCTTAACAATTATTATCATAATGCTCCTTATATATAAATTCTACCAACCAATCTTATAATACAGCTTTTATTATGCCTATCAATGGATCGACATCCAGTTTTGCCATGAATTCAATTTGGATTTTCTTTTTCTAAGTGCATATTATGTGTAAGTAGTCCCTACTTAGTTACGCAGACTGCTTAATGCCACAGAAATACGGCATAATTATATTATGTATCTTGTATTTTATATGCACGGCACGAGAAAATTCAAGTAGGTATTTATTACCAAGTTATCCTCTACTAATGAGATAGCAGATTTAATGCTCCTACTCCCACCATCACTGATCCCCATAATGGGGAATTATTATTGTCGAATCCCAGTAATACCTGTAATAAATCAGCTCGACAAACAATAAATTAGAAAAATATTTGACCGCTATTTCTCCGTTAGAAGACTTATCCTAATTTGCTATTTTTAAATTCTCCGTGGTAGGAAAAGTCTGTAATTCAATATAGGTGCTCTATTCAGGTAACCCAAACTGCTTGAGTTCAGTAGAATGTCAGTAATTTCTCGAACCTGTTCGCGTGGTGTATCAGATGGAAATATGTAACACCCTTAGCTTCACCAAAGTTACATAATAATCTGCTAATCGTAATATTGGACTTTGTCGAAGTTCCTTTTCTTTTATATTTTTCTATATATGGATGATATGTTGGAAACTGAAAGGGCTGAATCGATTTTCAGTGACAAGGAAACGTGAGGCATGATGATACGTTTTCATTCATAACCTAAACTTTCCTCCTCCGTCAAGAAATGCTAAACGGAATGATAAGTAAACTACGTATGTATTATTATATCAGTTGTGTTGTGTAACTTGTGCTGTGTAGGCAGGGGAGGCAGACAGAGATAGAGAAAGAGAGTCGAGGCGAGATATCTACAGGATGAGAAAGATTGCATTACAATTTTCTATTCTGCGAAACTGTCGTCCGGTCCTTATCCTGCTCCTACACTTTAAATAGGCATTTCTACCCTGCTTTGATATAATTATGATAAGGGGGATATAATGTCTTTGATAGTGTCAGCCTTCGGATCTGACATGGTCTGCTCTTATTCTCATCATGTTGAACTGCGTAAAAATAGTCTCGGAACTGAGGATTCTCGAGAATTATAAATAGTTTAGTAGTATTATGATCGCTGCATTGCATTGTACTGTAGGGAGGCCTTGTATGTATATAGAGCTCCTTGACTGTGGCAATAACTCTTCTAGCCAACATTCCAAAGTTGATACCCATTCATAACCGCCACTTCTATTCATGTTAAAATGCATCCAAACAGAATGACACACTAAGTTGAGCTACAAAGTCCATGAATGGACATTTAAATCTTAGCCACTCTGAAATATAATGTTCTTATTTGCAATAATATATTACTACACACTTTGCCCTTGATAGGTTAAGTTATTTCTAAGCTTAATCTTTCACATTCTGTATTTCGTTGTGCATGAATTCTCTACTAGCTTTACTTCACGTGGCAACTTGAGACGCTCCTGTCATGTGTATCTGCGTAACTGCATTTCTGATAATTCTTATTTCTCATGTTTTTTAGTAAATTGTAGTCTATTCTGTGTACTTTTACTACTACCAAGCAAATGTCGACTAATGGATTATAAAAGGGATGTAGTATGTTTGAATATTTATCACCTTTCACAATATCTTGCTATAGCTATGCTATATATCACAGTTGGAAAGGATTTGATTCCTGGGGCTTATCTAAAAATCTCAATCTGGAAATTCATCCACCCGTGTGATTTTAATTGATGTAGTACTATAGAATCCGCATTGAACCCAAGATACTTCCTTATACTCTTACTACCACTCTAATACAAAATGTTAGATGTGTCACTGTAACTCTTTTGAATTTAATTGAGTGTTAGTAGTTCATTTTTAATTCGAAGTCAATTAAATAAGAGACGGATTTGCATTATCCAATAAAATTAGCGTAAACATTTTTTTTAAAGTAGCTGTGCCATTTTCAGCTTGACATAGCACAGTTTTTACTTATATCAAAATAACAATTTATGATTTAATAATAAGCGAGATAAATCTCGAAAATACATCTGCTGTAACTCTAATACCACATTAACTATATAATACTAACCATTGTTTATAGCTGGTTTTAATATGTAAGCAGTAGTCTTCAATATCTTAAATAGTACAATTTTGATGTTAGTTTGATATTAACTGTGCACAGTTGTACATTTTGCATATTTACATGTGTATGATATGAAGGCTTTCAAATATTTGTACTTTTAAACGTGATTGATTTATTACTATCGGGATTTTATTAACTTACTAAAATGCCTTTAATTTAGGTTTACTGCATGGATACCTACGACGTCATCAATATTGAACATGAAACGCTAATTCTTGTTGTTACGTCTACCTTCGGAAATGGAGATCCTCCAGAGAATGGAGAGGTACCACAAATTTTACACTAGCTATTTGCGTCACTACTAAATTCAATTAGAGACAGATTTTATTTGATATAGGTAAGTGATTTTCCTGATGTCCTCAAAAATGCATTTCAAATGTGTTTTTCTTTGCATACAGATATTATAAGAATATTTACTATACTGAAAAAAATTATTTCAATACAGGTCAACGGCAAAATGAAAATAACCGTAAAATCGGAAAGTGCTGTATCTTTTAAACTATTCAACCGATTTAGATGAAACTTTCTGGGAAAATCAAAAAATAGTGTATCTCGGGGTGTTTTTTGAATTTTGTAAGAAAAAAACGTCATTTTTCGACTTTTAAAAAAATTTTGAAATTTTGAAATCGCGATTTTTTGTAAGAAATTCTGCAGGATTCAAATTAAAGCCCGTCTTAGTTAAGGGTAAAATGATTATTCACATTATTTATTTTTGGTCCCCTCTGGGGAACGTCAAAGGTCAAAATAAATTTGTAATGGAAAACCTTTCGTGTGACACATCTTTCGAGAGGTAAAAACATATTCGATGACAAGAGATAATTTATTTTGCAGTTTGGTGACATTTTGAACAGTATTTAAAGGTGTTTGATACAGTATTTTTAACTTTTGTACAGGGTGGTGCATAATCAATTCACCAGAAACTTTCTCTCAATTTCCCTACTAATAACTCATAAGTACACATAAGTTTAATCTAAATCGGTTGAATAGTTTATAAGATACAGCACTTTACGATTTTACGGTTATTTTCATTTTGCCGTTGACCTGTATTGAAATAATTTTTTTCAGTAGGTATAGTAAATATTCTTATAATACCTGTATGCAAAGAAAAACACATTTGAAATGCATTTTTGAGGACATCGGGAAATTCACCTACATGTCTGGACTTTTGTAAATAGTATGACAATATAATAATCTATGCGGTTTTTAATAAAATATGGTTATTATTTATTTCAAATTCAGAATAAATTTTTGTTGTAACTGATTTGATACAGAATAAATTTTTTTGTAGTCCTTTGCCCACAGTCTATACGCTCTCAAGATGAATCAAGGAAATAATTCTGGAGATGAATATGGAATTAAGTAATTTGCTACCTTTCACAATAACTCAACTTCGATGAAAACAATGTTGAACGCTTTTTAATTCGTTCGTTTCGTTTTAGTATGGCGACCTCCAAGTCTTTTATCAAAATGAATAGCCAAACGGACTCGGTTCATTCCTTGGATAGGAAGTTTGATCGTACGGATTCGCTGAAAGGAAGCCAAATGTCAGATGTTATGTCAGATGACAACTCTGGGCCACTAATAAACATCAAGTACACAACAGCATTAATTTTTGTAGCATTAATTTTTGATACTCACATCCTAGGAAATTAAGTTAAAACAAAGTTTATAAGAGACATCGCTACCTTTAATTGCTTTAATAAAGAGCTGTCCTATCAGTTCGAGTTCAAATTAGAAACCAATTGCTATTCGTGTCGTGATTTTTTAGGTTTGCTGTATTTGCACTCGGGTCCAGTGCTTATCCAAACTTTTGTGCATTTGGTCGTTATGTGGATAATCTTTTGGGAGAGCTTGGAGGAGACCGATTAGTGAAGTTAACCTCTGGTGATGAACTTGCAGGACAAGATCAAGCTTTCCGTAATTGGGCAGCTGAAATTTTTCCGGTATTTTTAATTAAAACCATTGTTGCCATCAATATACAGTAACCATACGTGGCAAAAAATGTTGATGTTTCTTATAATCCAACTTATTAAATTCCATTTCATCCATTAAAGTAAATACGCCCCGCTCCCTAAATACTAGAAATCAGATATTTTTTAGAAATCAATGGTTAGAAAATATTTACGAAGCTAATACTCGAATTTTCGGTAGATTTTTGGAGGCCTACCTAAATCTTGTCTTTAACTTTTGATATTCTGATCAATCATTAAAAGGTTTTAAAATTAAAGAATTCGAGTTACATCCTAATTATTCCCGTAATTTTCAATACTACATGATTCAAATTTCTAAAGCTCGTAGGAAGTCTATTAAAATGCTTTGTTTTCTCATTATCACAGATTGCTTGCGACAATTTCTGTTTGGATTGCGACAAGAATATGGCTGAGATATCTGCTGCTTTGAAGTCAGATACGCTTTCTCCGGAGGCTGTTAGATTCCTTCCTTGCCAAAATTCAGATGAAGAAGTTCAAGGTATATTTTCCTATTTTACAAATTACTTTGCTGGGAATATCCTTTTCTGTTTAAATCGAACTGCTACACTTCTGAAAGTCATAACATTCCTTCATACCTCTTTATAGCAAATATTATACATACATGCTGAAAAATAGTGCTATGTCTTTAACAGTAGGATTGACGAGACTACTATTAAAAAATTTAGTATGTAACAAGACAACTGGGACACTATTAGAACTATTGCTAAAATATATTTTTTTTTTCAGCTCTTTCCAAACTACACAACCGAAAAGTAGCTATGTACACGGTGGAAGAGAAGACAAATCTTCATGAATACACAGCAAGGTAATTAAATTCACGTCAGTTATCAATCAATAAATAACATTTAACAAGACAATTTAATGATATAATACACTGGTAAAATAATAAAGATGTGTGCATTATTATTATGTTGTATAATACCTATAACACATAGCAGTAACTAATTCCAATCAATTTTTTAATACTATTATACAAATTATAATTCTCAACCTTAAAGAAATGTACTGGATCATTTACTTACAAAAATAGGCTGTCTGTATCCTAATTAATAAAAACTGGGTACCTAATTATACTTTATATTACATGATAAAACATTATAAATGAAGGGGGAATTACGAATTTATGGATTGTATTAGGTAAAATTATAATTTTAACATTGGATAGTGGTAAAATATTGACGAATTCTAAATTATTAGTACAATAAAGTGTTATGCAGTGGAAAACACATATCATAGGATTATTTATACTGTGTATGGGAATTCCCGGCTTAAGAGATTCATATTTTGGTCAATTGGTTTACATGTGAAAATCTGTTCAACTGCGAAATCACTATAAGGGACACCTCTTTAAAGAACAAAATTTCAGCCACCTTTTGATCATGTACCATGTATACATGGGATATATTTTCAAGGGGAAAAATTTCTAATCCGTCAAAGTCAATAAAAATGGTATTTTTCTGTAATGACGCGATATTTTTTCAAATGGTACTCAATAGTATTCCCAAAAAATATTAAATCCCCTAAAAAACAAATTAATTGCAAACATATTTTGCAAATAATAGCCTAATAACGGCATAGCAAAGTCCGTTAATGCAGTAGGAGAGATTCATTATGCTGTATAAAGGATTCCCTTATACGGATGTAATGGAAAATAATAAAGGGTCAACTTTTACCCAGTCCAGTGAATGTGATTTCCCTTAGATGCCGTTTCGTCTGAACATAGTTAAGTTACGTATTTAATTATGACATGACTGTTGACTGCCTTGTCATAACGAATTGTGTCGCAGATAATTGAGACATCAAGCGAAGGGAATTAACTGGGCTCAAGAGACTTACGAGGACTTAATTAGAAAATAATGTTGGACTAATTGATTGTTTGTTTCATGGTTTTCCTGACTTTGCTTTTCCCTTGACTCGCTATCTTTAATCCTAACTCATCTGATTGATCTTGTTCTTTCTTGCCGGGACCTGCTGTAGTCGAGTGACCGTTAAGACCGTTTTAAGAGAGAAGACCAGCACTCCGGCCCTGAACTACCACAGTGGAGATCACGTTGGAATCATGGCAGGAAATCGATCCGAACTGGTTGACGCTATCTTGAGCCGATTAATCAACAAGCCAGAAAATAATGATGAACCTGTTCAGTTGCAACTCCTTCAAGAGAAACACACTCCAATGGGTAACATTTATACCTCTTAGAAACGCTTTTCATTAATTAGGTACAACTATTTTGTAGCAGCAGCAGTAGCTTTCCGTTGCTCGATCTCGTTGATCTGCAGAAAGTAACCAAAAGAAAAACTTAACTGAAATACGAGTGAAAACTATATCTACTCGTGTCATATATGAAACATTAGAGCAAATGTTTAGTTTTAGTTTTGGAGGCAGTTGTCCGAGGTTTACATCTTTAATGCCCTAATTTTTTCACATGACTTCCATTACCAGAAAAAAAGTTCTTTTATACTGCTAAACTCTGTGTAGTACCCCGTCCCTGATTCTTCACCTGCTAATGAAAGATGGTTATAGTAAATTCTGAAAATTAAGAAAAACATTTACAATTTTCAACAAAAATAATATTTTTGGCAAAAATATTGTTTCGTTTCGGTCCACTTAAAAAACTAATAACAACTGCAACTGTTAAATGCGTTAATGTATTTACAGATAAAATTTAAGAAACGAACCTTTTCCTTACATTTGACATAACCTAAGCAAAACTGTGGTCGAAAACCACCGCTATTTTATTGGACAGATCATTAGGTGAAATGAGTTGATTCTAACGAAATTTTTGAAAGTCTCAATGTCAGATATAATGAATAATTTGAAAAATTTCTTTTTTTTAAGAATACTTAACTTTATCTCTCAGTGACATTGAATTGATTCTGATTTTGCAGGAATTCAAAAACAATGGATACCTCATGAAAGATTACCACGCTGCAGCTTAAGGCAAATGCTGACACGTTATCTGGACATAACTACACCTCCTCGTCCAAACCTCCTTTTGTATCTTGTCCGCTGCTGCGACAATGAAGAGGAGAAGGAGCGTCTCAGCACTCTGGGAAAGGTAAGATTTCATTAAGTTAAATATTTTGTATTCTTATTATTTCATTGCATAGTTACTTTCATTAAAGTCCATTTCCCTCGGGTAAGGATTACTATACGGTCAAGGGGTTGGAATAGTGAGGTGTAATAATAGCAGTTCGGACAATGGCAATTAATTAGGCATTCAGTAGCGTTTTTCTTGTAAAGTATTATATATTTCTATTTACTATATATGAATGTTATTGTTTCTAATGCCTATTGATAGTTATTTACATCCAGCTTTAAAAAAACGATTTCAGTCTCATTACTTTATCCTTACGTACAGAGTTCCAAACCATAAGAAAATTCGTTAGTGTTGCAATTAATGGAAGTATTTTACTGTTCATGTTTACTAGGATTCAAATGAATATGAACACTGGAAGCAATTCCACTGGCCTCACCTGGCCACGGTGCTGGAGCAATTTCCGTCAGTTCACCCAGATGCCACTGTACTATGCACAATGCTGCCCTTGCTGCAACCACGATTCTATAGCGTCTCATCCTCACCTTTAGTTCACCCAAATGAACTTCATTTAACTGTTGCCGTTGTCACTTACCGAACTCGTGGAGGAGAAGGACCAGTTCATTATGGCGTCTGCTCTAATTACCTCAATGACATCGAGTTGGGCACACTCGTTCCTTGCTTTGTTCGCAGGTATTTTCAACTACTGCCCAATGCTTTATCAGAGTTAAAGTCATGATGTACTCTAAAAATATTTATTTAATTTTTATTTACAAGTATTAAATGTATTGACTAAAGCAGACTAGTGCTTCGCCTAAACATATTTTTCTTTACTAAAAATATTATGTATCGACAGCAAAATTCAAATTATATTGCACCATTGGTATATGAATTTATTTGTACAATGACATTCTCATGCAATAACGGAAATTTTATATAAATCTTTTATTACGGAAAGACATTGTTGTTTTATAAAAAATAGTCGAGATTGCTACTACTAAGAGCATAAAGCGAAGCCAGCACATTCTATGAACACCATTTGATATTTATTTACAGTGCCGTGGCGTTTCGAATGCCAACCGATACAAGTCGCCCGGTTGTTATGGTCGGTCCTGGTACTGGAATAGCTCCGTTCCGAGGATTTTGGCAAGAACGGAAAATTGTCTCCGAAAGGGAAAAGAATCGGAAGTTTGGAAAAATGACATTGTTTTTTGGCTGCAGGACAAAAGAAATGATTCTATATAAGTCGGAGTTGGAAGAAATGAAGCAGGGAAATGTTTTGTCGGATATTTACTTGGCACTCTCTCGAGAACCCACTATCAAAAAGGCAAGAAAATAAAACTAACAAACCGTATATTATTAGTTTGCAGTGCAAGGAAATACAGTTATTTTTATATAGGTAATTTATACCACTGCTTGTAATAAATAAACTGTGGTAAACAGCTGTAGCAATGTAGCGGTAATCCATATACATACAAAATTCAAAAAAATTCAATTTTAAGAATAGTGGGCGGTTAGGAGGTGGAGAGGGTAGAGCGATTTCGTCCATTTTTCTGGATTTTCTTATTGAGAGGACACATGACTCAATACTGAAAACAGAATTCAAAAAAGTTGACTACAAATATGAAAAATGGGCTCAGATACATAGATACGTAGATAGACACATACAAAGACCGAACTTCAAGGCATTCTTATAATGTAGCTACTGCTACATAATAATCAGCCAGATGAAGCAGTAGTTTTTATTTATCCTTGTTCATTTGTTCATTTTCATTCGTAATATATTTCAATTATAATTTATATTAATGCATTATATTTATAAATTCAACGCAACTTAAATATAATTTAAACCGGGTTTATATTTGTTTAATCGTTTAAGATTTTTATTTTTAATTATAATTATGAAATACAATTTCAAAAACAAAGTATTGATTACCAATACTAATAATAAATTTTGATGCAAATCTGAATTAGACGTACGTTCAAGACTTGTTGGTACGGCAAGGAGAAAGCATAGCCCGTCAACTTATGGATGAGGGAGGTCATGTGTACGTTTGCGGTGATTGCACTATGGCAGAGGACGTTTATCAAACTCTAAAAGCAATTGTCCAAGACAAGGGAAAGATGAACGATAATGAAGTAGAAAGTTATATGCTTTCATTAAGGGTAAAATATGATTATGCATTTTTATTTTTATTGAACTGTAGCAAATTCTGATTGTTTTGTGATTTATCTCACAGGATGACAATAGATATCATGAAGATATTTTTGGAATCACTCACCGCACGGCAGAAGTTCATGAAAAAGTAAGACAGACAGCTCTGACAAGAATAGAATCAAATTATACTCTGAGTCAAGCCCTTGGTTCCAAGTGATTCTATTAACAAAACTGCAATTTACGTGAGTTTAATCACCGTCCCGTTCTTGTAATTTTGATTTGGTATACCTGTTAGTCTCATGTATGCTTGTATGTAAGGTTAATGTTACAGTTCCTAAATGTACATGTCGCCTGTCGACTAAGTTCATATAATTGTACCTTTTCCCATTTTATGGGTCACTTTTCATTTAAAAGTTTAGTTTGTATACCAAATATAAATATAAATGACATCAATATCCATTCCTTACATCAGTTCATTCATTTCTTGTGCCTATGAGAGGAGTTCGATATATGCAATAGTACCTTTTGCTTTTAGATGTAGGTAAATGATGTATTTAAACGTATAAATAAAACATATTGGTTGGAAATTGGAATGTCTCCATGTAGGATGTGCAGAGAGCACAGTCTCATTTGTTATAATAATGTAATAGATGCAATAGTTGTCTGTACTCTGTAAAAACAACTTTATGATTTTGAAACAATGAGTAAATGAGCATTAACGTGAAAACCATAACTGTAATACCTATACCATATCTAAAATACTGTGCTATCAATAGGAATCTTTATTGTCTGCTAAAATCTATATTTTATCTGTCAGTAGTTTTTGGGTTGGCTTTAGTCTATGCAGACTTTGATTGAGATCTTCGTGGATGGATTTAATTAGCAAAGGGGTTGCTTCGCAGGTGAGATTATCGGTTAGAACTGAGAGTGGGTGGAAATATTAATGAATAGACTTATTTCGTGTGGACGTTCCTTGTCTGAACTATTCCAATGGTAAACATAGATATTCAATAATAATAAATCCGCGTAATCTCAAATGCAATCGATAATAAGTTCAACGAAGAAGTAATGCTCTCTAGCTCTTTCATCTTTTCCACGAAGAACTCAATCAAAATCCGTGCACATTAAAATTAGTCACATTTATTGTGTAAATTATAAGTTTCTCAACATCACACAAAAGGTTCGACTTGATCTCTTTCTTCCCTGTATCCTGAATGTACTTCTAAGAGGAATTATACACTACATAATTAACGGTTTCATGTCCATCTATGGATCTATGTATATATTATGCTTAAACTATAAAAAAAGTATTAAACTCGTCGCTTGTTATATAAATTAGTAATTTAATTGCTCTGTAATAAAAAGTAGAAGGATTTAGTAGTAGATTTAATAGTACTGGGACGTAAAACCTGTCTCCTGTAAATCCTTTTATCCCTAAAATGTTCTACTAACAGATAATAAGAAAATTACTATTGTGTGTAACTACACTGTCGATGTCGAGTAGGTTGTTGGCCCCTCTGTGAGGTGCTTAGTAACACAGAAGAAAATATTACATGCCATAATTAAATGCTGCTTCTCTTTTGCAGAATTTAAAGACTGTCATAATAAGTATGGAGTATTTTGCAATTTAGTTTCCAATTGTTCAAAGTATCAAATTAAGTAAAAAATAATTCGTAAATAATTTAGTTTAAAATATATGCTATTGTGCTAGTGTAATTGTGTCTAGGTATATTTATCGATATGACATAATTGTATTTAATATATGTTGTTTCGTTAGCCTTGATTTCTGCTTCCGTTATTTGAGTACAATTTAAAGGATACCAAAACTATACTACATTACTGTTAATTTTGTGTCCATATAAGGTGTTTTCATACATTTTATTGTGTTAGTTTGCTGTACTATGAAATACGAAAATCATAGCAGCTATTTTAAGTGATTTTGTCATTACACATACATATAAATATATAATATTATTGACTATGCTTCTAAAAAGTGCACAGTAAAACTCTTTCCTGAATAAACTATCTAGCTTGCTGTGGTAATAAATTCAATTCATGTTTATTAATGGTTAATTGAATTTCGAAAATGTTTATTTTATAATTCTGAGAGGTCGGAAAACATTAGCATCACAATAAACAAATAAAATTAGCTCAAATTCGTGAAACAACATAACATTATGTATCATCTCAAACATAAAGCAAATAGGCATAGTTATAGCAGTATCGAATGATAAAAGTTTCCCATGAAACTGAATGAATTGAACTTCAACATCATTTATAAAAAATAATCGTTGATTAGAATCAAAATGTAACGTAAAACGAAGTAATCAGACATGGATACAATTACTATGGTTTCAGAGTCTACCATATGGCTACATAATCTACTTATCTTTGATAGATTATACTTAGTATAATCTGTCAATAAGACTCCGTCGCCCATTTGTTCTGTTATAATAGGTGAGCACATTATATGAGGAAGAATTGTGCTCAGGGCGCAGGCCACCAAAAAATCGGGCCTATTGCCAACTCCTCAAGGCAGGTTACTGTAGGGTTAACCATCTTTCCGACTAGCATCGGTATAAAACCTTAGCATCGTAGAAAAGGCTATCTCGGAGAAAGTGTTAGTCGCTATCACGCAGTAACCCTGGTACAGGTTCCTTTCCATCACCCAGCGTGGACATTGTGCTACACGATGAGCAGGTGTCTCATCCTCTAAGCCACAGTGTGGACAAAGAGCAGACCCCCGTCCACCCGATAGCGCATGTGCATGTTTCGCTAGGTAGCAGTGCCCTGTTATCCTTACCTAAAGGCTACCTTAACCGTATTAAGTCAATCATGGCCTTATTTAGAACTCAGTTTGGGGGGGGGGGGGCAAAGCCAAACAAATTTTATTACAAATTTTTGGAACGCTCCAATTCGCGAAAACTTGGGGTTTTAGCCCAAAAATTGGTGAAAAATATCTCATTTCGCGCGAAGCGAGGAAAATTTTGCTTATTTTTCCAAAAATTGCCTCTTTTTATCGGAATTCGGGGGGGGGGGGTTGCCCTGTATGCCCCCTCAATACGGCTATGAAGTCAATATGTTGGTACCTAGCCAAATTATTGACTTGATGGCGGTATAGCCGCGGCGGTTTATGGGTAGGATTTAAGTCTTGGATTTTGATGGCGTGTGTATGTGTGTGTGCGTTCCAGTACACTACAGTGAAAAACTAAAAGCTGCGCAAGTTCCTTCTTGGTTACATATTCGTTTAATACGGTTAATTTTGTTTGGAATTGTTAGGGAAAGGGTCCCAACTCCTCATGGATTAAGGAGAACTATACACGATTTAGGCATATTGTATTACCAAGCCAAAGAAAGAATATTTTAGGGCGGAGACGCAGGAATTAGTCAAACAAAAGGTGACGTCACGACCACACATACGAAGTTTTGCTCCATCGTCGAAACTTAAATTCTGTCTCTATTATGCGCTGCTGCGATGGAGCAAAGCTTCGTGTGTGGCCGTAACGTCACCTTTTGTTGGACTAATTCCTTCGTCTCCGCCCTAAAATATTCTTTCTTTGGCTTGGTAATAAAAGATGCGATGAAGTTTAAAAGTGAGGGTCCAAATAGAAATTTTGTAGCGCTAGTTTGCGCTAAGTGATGTAATGTATTGAAATGATGAGTGCTGAGTAGAAAACACAACACACAGTAGATGCATGTACCCTTCTTGCTCCCGCAACTCTTGTCGGAGGAAATAGCCAAATTTTGACATAGAAATTTTCCTGCCCAAATTCCGACACTATGGGGAAGCATACAACGCTGCAAAAATATCAAATAAAGAGGGAAAAATTCTCTAGGACACAGGAAACGAACTTTTGAAACTTTGTCTTTCTAAATATATGATAAAAATCAAAATACATATTTTGAATGCATTCCCCCCACTCCAAAAAACCCTAAATTTTCATATACAGAATTTTGTTTTTGAAAATGTTGGAACCTGATGCCCTCAAAAAATATGAGAAGATTTCAAAAATATAATTTCCCTGCTATACATTAAGCCGTTCTCCTTGAATTTGGGATGGAAATCATGTAAACCCCTTTTTAAATCTGTGTAAAAAAAGAATGTGGGCAGTGTTCGCTTGCAGTTTTGCAGGAAATCCGGTTGCAGTTTTGCAGAACGGCAACCCTAAGAAGATATGTGAGGCATTGTGCAATTTTAACCTGGAACTCCCTCCTACGAAACTGGGAGTTTAAAAATATGACTGAGAAAATCCTCACAACCAGCATCAGGGAAAAGTTTGCGAAACTGCAAATGGCTGCATAAGGCAGCGTATTTATGATGAAATGGATGTTGGTTCTAATGTTAGTGTTACTTTTACAGTACCTGCTGAATTGGATGTAAGTTATTGGCTTGATTGTATAAAACACGTACTAATCAATTAGGAACAAAAAAAGCTGGAAATAACTAATCTTTAAAAAATAATATTGTCTCGTGTGTTAACCTAATTGGTCATAAATCAGTGTTTACTCGCTATCAAAATTGTATCTACTAACTTAAGCTAATTGGCCTAATTTCCTGTTATCTCTATATTGTATTAGGATGAATGGTGACAGTGGGGGAAGAGCAGTGGCGAATGTGCTACTGATTTTGATTGTTAACATATTATGTTCTGTTAAATGGTCGACCAGTCACTCTAATAAAGCTAAATTCAAATTCAAATTTATTTATTTATTTATTGACAGCATCAAATTGAAGTTGCCTTCAGGACACAGTAGAAGTATCATTCAATAAATAATAGGATAAATAGTGAAACAATGAAAATTAAAAACAGTTAAATGCAAATGTTTGATTTGAATTTAAATGGTTTTGTAAAATAGATGCCGATTCTTTAGCAGCTATAATAGCCGCATCTTGATCTGGGAGAATTTTGAGCACCCGCACATGCTTAAATGTAACCGAAGACATTTGAGCGTTCTGTGCGCACCAGCTCAAAGGTATCCGGATGCATTTGAATACTCTTGCAGCACCTGCTCAAAGGTACCCGGATACATTTGAATACTCTTGCAGGACCTGTTGAAAGGTATCCGGATACATTTGAATGCTCTTGTAGCACCTGCTCAAAGGTGTCCGGATACATTTGAATACTCTTGTAGCACCTGCTCAAAGGTATCCGGATACATTTGAATACTCTTGCAGCACCTGTTCAAAGGTATCCGGAGGAAGTGACATGAAGGGTAGGTGTACAAAGACTAGGGTAAGTTTATTTCATTTTGGCTTTTGTCCAAAATTTAAAAATCATGGAGGATATTTTCAAAAATGTTTGTCAGAAATCTATGTTACATAGGTACTCGACACGATTTTTGGTGCTGAAAAGTATCCGGTTACTATCGTGAACGTGCTCCAAAGGTGCTCAGTATCCGGATACCTTTGAGCGGGTGCTTGAAGGGGTGCTCAAATATATACAGATACCTTTGAGCACGTGGGAGTGCTCAAGTCTTCCAGATCACATTTTGGGCTACTTCCATAGGGAGATACAATTTCTTCAAAAATTGATAAAGAAATTTGTATTTATACCTTGTGCCCCTATGTAAAGACCAATTATATTGGATTCTTCTAAAAATAGTAACAGAAGTAGCTCTTCTAACATTTTAAATTCAATTTTGAAAACCCAAATTTTTAAAAATAAAAATAGGCCTGATACCTTTTTTAACAACAGATGTTTAAATCCGCGCCGTTTATTTAGCGTAGCGTTTTGAACGTTATTCCGCAACTGGATATTTTGCGTAGACGCTAAATATTTGAAAGTTAATATTCAAGTGAAAGTGTCCCTTTTAAGATTCAAATTTAACGTTTATCTTAAAACGCAAAGTGCCTAATAGTGAGTGTGTGGGAATTGCATAGTGCATATCTGTAGTAATTTTGCTACTATTATCACCCCATACACAACTCTTTTGCCGTCACTACTATAGCTATGCTGTACTATAACACAATGTACAATCCAACTTTTTATTATAAACTCTACGATTCTGCATTCTTAGCACTCAGTGAATTGATCGCCGGTGATAATCGCCGGTGATAATCGCCGGTGATAATCCACCAACGTATACTTCATTTAACAAACAAATAGCTAACTACGGATTGTGTTCTATCATTCATTCATAATAAACAACCAGATGTTTTTAAATCAAGTCAATTTGCTGAAACCATAGGCATATTATTGTTATAATATTTTAGTATTACTGTAACTAAGCAGACCATTAGAGCTAAAGACTGCCAAGGTAGTTTTTTATACTTCCCGGTCACACTCAATTTCAATTTTCGTACACGGACTGACGGTAAGGCATAGTATACAAAGTATACATTCTTCCTTCGTTCTGGCTATTCCGTAGCGAGAAAGTAGATTTGTAAACGTCTATTGCCTAGCTAGTTTGAAATTACTTTGGAATTCAAATATTTTTGTTTTAGCAAAAACAAACTCTCGGACTGACTGCATCAGAACCGATAAATATTCCAACATAAATCAATTTTGAAGTCGGTAATTAGTGAAAAGTTGATACGTAAACGTAAAAGTACCGAGTCCCTGTCACCTGTCAAAATGTTTAGACGAATTCAGTGGAAAGTAAGTGAAGACCTAGGAAGATATTTGACTTCTAACGAAAACTTCAATCCGGGGGACATTGTATTTCAGGAGAGCTCTTTGGTGTCTGCCCCGACTTTCGGACAAAATTATGTCTCCAATGATGAAGACTTAATATATTCGTGTGTTGGCTGTGATGTGAGGTTGTTTGGCGGCGCTGCAATGACTTGTAGGGAATGTCATTGGCCCTGTTGCTCCATCGACTGTTCAATGGTATTTTGTATTTATCCAAATATTAATCCATTACATCCAGAGATGGGCGCGGCCCGGCCCGGCCCAGCACCTTGGGCCGGGCCGGATGACCTGGACCAGCTCCTGGGTCGGGCCGGGCCGGATGAGCTGGCTCTGCTCCTGGGCCGGGCCGGGCCGAATGAGCTGGCTCTGCTCCTGGGCCGGGCCGAATGAGCTGGACCAGCTCCTGGTCTGGGCCGTGCCGGACCAGCTGGCCCAGCTCCTGGGCCGACATGTTAAAAAATTATTCAGTGTAAACAGCTACTTTTATAAAACTG
>JAAAYG020007156.1:5880-26374 GCA_009936455.2 Tomocerus minor | reverse complement strand
TGCATTTGCTCTGGTCACATGATACATATTTACACAAAATTCAAACATACGTTTCAATGGGACTTCTCGTCTCAACAATTTTGTTTAGCATTTTTTGAGAAAGGTTTCATATCCTAATGGGTTGATGTTGTTTGTATATAAGGAAGTAGATATGCATATAAAAATGTATTCTATTTTATATCATTTTATTTTTATCGTAACAGTATGTTTATATCCGATTCAGTCCGCAATTAATTGACAAAGATGGTATATAAAATATAGAGTAATTGAAATGCGGTTTTTGACATTCTTTAGTACAGCCAAAAAATGGGAAATGAAAGCCCAAATTTTATTTTTTGTGTGATAAATAATTTCAATTAAGAATACACCTGCAAAAGTTGCGACAAAGACTGCACAAATAAAAAATATCGTACTGATATTGGAGTTGTAAAGTGTTAGACCTCGTGGATGAATTCTTCCCCAGCACGTTTTACAGTTGGTAAAATTTCGTGCTTTTAAATGTTCGATCCATGCATGAAAAATACCAGAATGAACCACTGTAGACAATTGTCTGTTAAAGTAGGACGTGATCATAGGAATTTCCTTTGTCTCAATTTTAGTATAAACAGGAACGTATAGAAAGGAGTTTTCATGGGTTCCGTAGTACAATTTTTTGTTTGGTTGAACTCCTCCACTCTGTGGATTCCAGTGAGAGTCATTAAGAAGTCGATGGAGACGAGAACTTCTGAGAATGAGGACAGAATTATCGCATTTCGAAATCCATTGCTGAGGAGTCGTTGAAGGAAAGTTAGGATAAAAATCAATGGTTTTGTAAATATTTTGAATTACATTGACATTTGAGGATTGAATTTCATTGTTATAGTTTTCTTTAATTAATAATGACAAAACAAACAAGGGAATCCGTTTTGGTAGAAGATTATATGCTTCAATAGCAGCCGATATCGTGTTTTGAGTTTCATTTTCAAAGTAAACAACCGCATTGTCAGATCGGCAACTTATTCTTTGATGGAAGGTTTTATTCATTTTTAGGCAATAATAAATTTGTAATATTTTATTCTGATACCATCTGTAAATTTCGAACGGCTGGAATTCATTTGTGAAAATAATTTCCCCAAAAATATTTATATCAGGAAGAGTTGCCAATTGCTGAATGGATTCAATTTGTTTGACAGGACGAGGCTTAACCAAATCCGAAATGACAATCCCCTCGTAGCCATAAGACAGAACTATTAGCATGAGCAACAACGGGCCCATTACTAATTTAATCCAGAGTTTTTTATCCATGTCTTTTGACATTGAGCAACTATTCTCCAATAAATAGGCCCAGATGATTAGAATGAATGGACTGCTATTTTCTTGTTTAAAATATGTAACTACTTGCAGCAAAGCAACGACTGATCCAACTGAAATGAAGATGCCCATCCAAGCATAACCCTGAAATGGTCGGATATATCCACGGAAAGAAAGACTTTCGTCTTCCAGAACGACACAGGAAATAAAATTGAAAGACTCTTCTGTTGTGGGCAGCCAAAATTGATAAGGGCTATGGAGAGCTGAATAGCCAGCATCAAGAGAATACGTTTCGACAGAGACATACACTCTATAAGGAGGGATCCCAACAAGGCATTCTGTGTTTTGTCCAAACGCAAGACTGACATTTAGTAAATTTTGGAAAACTATTGAAATAATTGGCGCAGAAGGTCCATCTTCATCATGAAATGATTCAGTGTTTGTGAAATAAACATTCTGAAGGGGTTTGCCACATAAATGGCTTTTGTCAACCCTCCCCGAATTATTGTCCTCAATTACTAACACTCCAAATTCTTTGGCGACATTGCTTGTCGACAGAAAGATGTTTATTGCCAGTAAACGTGGATGGTTGCCCATAAAACTTTTTTGCAACCGGAGTGGCACTAATTTATACTTTGGTTGGTGATATGGGTACTTTTTAAGTAACTGGACCTCTGGACAGACGAAATAAACAATTGAATATTCTTTATCTGACATGGACAGCAAAAACCAAGGTTTGGTCACAAATAGTTCATGTAAAACATTGGGGTCTTGTGTGCCTACTTTTGCTACATTAAAGAAATTGGATTGTTGATTGGCCAGCTCACTGACTGGTCTATTGACCAGGACATAAATTGACGATTGTTCGCCAACATTGTACCAATCCTGCCAAAAGTAACTACGACTCATATAAGTTCTTGGCACATGAGTCCCAAAAGTCTCACTCATGTAATGAATGAGCATGATATCCATAAAATATTTAGGATTGAAGTTGACGACAATGTTTGTGACACAAAGGAAACGGCTCAAAAGAATCGGAGAAGAGAAGGATTGTAAATTCTCTTCCAGCAAACTTGACATGCACTTTGTAATACCGTAAGATTTAAGTAGCACCTTATTTTTCTTGCAATTTTCAAAATTTCTAACCATCTTTAAATTTGTGAATGAGAAAGGGATGTCAATATCCCACATTTGGTTAATTAATGAATCTCCCAGTGTATTGATGAAAACGTTTTCTTGAAAAATCAGCCTGATATAGCAATCTTTGTCCAAATGTGCCACATCTCTCAATTCCCAACCGAGACATATTCGACTGGCGAGAAGCACAGTCAAATAAGTGAAGAATGAGTACATTATTGAAATCCTTATTTTTGGAAGTGAGGTAATCAAATCTTTGAAACAAGAAACAATGTTGATATATGTTGATGTAGGTACTTTAAGATTGGATTTTGCACTTATAGGCGGAAGCCATGATTTGTCACTTGGCACTATTTGTCGCTCAAAATAATGTGCAATATTGCCACTGAGAGTGTTTACATTCTTATCACGTAAAAGTTATTGGGAGAATATTTTGACTAGACGAGGTTTATTATTTATGAACCCTTGATATCAACATTAACATACACAGCGAATGGTTTTCGACTTACTAAAAGATACATTGGAATAGATAGATTTTATTACGTATAAAATAATATCACACATTACACAAACTCTAGTAGCACAAGTTACTTATCCCGATTATTTCAGGGTTGAATGTCATTTTGGAAAACATGCAGAGAAGTAAATATGTGAACCGTTACGCCTCTTTCTTCAAACGGCTATTTAAAGTAGAAGCCTCTGCCACTTAATATCTTTCCGTGACAATGTCTAGTTTCGTGTATGTGCGTGTGGAGCAATTTGGTCATCGTGACATATATAAATTAAAAATATTGCAATCTGCTAAGTATGTGCTTAATAATTTCCATTAGTATCCTATGTTATTTATTATTAATATATGAATGAAATAGTACTTAGTTATTGATGTAATTATGACGCTCTCTCAGCGTGATACAAAAGTCTTAAAATTAAAAAATACTTCTATGGTCCTAGTATCCTCTTCCTGTCAGATCTCAGTTAACCTAACGAACATTCATATGCATTCATCCTTGTCAACGACTCAGCTCTTTCTCCTACTAGCCACCCTGTATATACCCAGCCAGGGCTCCAGGCCTCCATTCTGAAATTTGCTTCCACACATTTTAAGACACGCCTCTATCTTTTCTTTATATGTTGCCGTTGACCATTGATCATTTAGTAGAAAAGTAATGAAAAGTATTTGTTTTTCGACAAACGACTTTTAAGACACAAGGCAATATGAATTGCATTTTGCGGGAGAAATGCAGTAAGGTTAAAAACTCACAGGACAGGCAACGATTCCCACTTATATAAAGGCCCATTTCATAAAAACAATATTATTATCACAGCATATCACATTTTTGTTTATTGACTAAAGTACTAGTTGAATTTGCATATCTTGCATTGGTTTTGGCAGGATAGGAGTGTACCATTAATAAAACATTACAACGGCTATAAGTATAAACACTGGAACAAAAAGTTTAAACCAGTTATTAGTCGGACTAACTAGAGAAGTTATTCTTTACTGCAACTGAGAAAGTAATTATAATAAAAAATAGAATATTTGAAGACTTTTTTAGAAGCATTCAAAAATGAAACGCAACTTTATTTGTTAGCTAATATGGTTCTAAGATACATCGAAATGATGTTGTGGTGCAAATGTGATAATCATTTGCAAGAGACAGAATGTATTTAGCACAGCATTAGTGATGATTATGTTAATTAGATGACTTGGGAAGAAATATAAAATGCACTTCGTATTAAAAAATAACAGACAAACATCAAAACCAATAAATATTTAAGAATTACATTAAAATTTTGGAAAAGAAATTAAAAGGGTTGTGACAATATTAATTGCAGCATCGAAGCAGTCCAACGTATGTTTATGTTTCACTGCAATAAATATTCCATATCGAATCCCAAAAGATGATTTACTTGCCAACTCTTTCCGATAGTACTGTTGTTCGAAAGGTTTAGTCAATTGGAGTGATTCCATTTCCAGCGCTCTGAGAGTTTCAGTTGAATTTGAGTAACAGATAGAGTAAGAGAACAATATTGCTGCCAAACTTGTGATACTCAAAATGGCTATGACAAACGTTATTATTACAGCACGAGAGTCATCTGCACTTTGTCTCAGAACAGCAAAGAGACATACAGAGCCCATGGCTAACAGAGCATGAACAATAGATGGAACGGTAGATTTTAAAAGACAGTGATTGAATAATTTGTTTAAAATACTCAAGCCGTTGAAGGTTTTAATTTTTTCCGACAGAGGTGCTTCACTTTCTCTAAAAATAAAAAAATATGGTTGTGTTTGACAACTGGATTCAGAAAGTTATAAAAATTATTTGAGTTACCGGCAAAATGACTTAAATCTAACCTTTTATTTTTTCAGATATGCATGCTCGAATTAAATGGCATAATTCAGTGTATTATTACATACTTGTGTTAGATTGTCTGTCTGTCAATCCGTATTCACGATTCACGATAACACAAAAACGAAAAGGTATAACTGGTTCAAACTTTCTGAGTGTCTTTTAGAGGTAAAATGTAAGGATGAGATCGAAGATGAGATACATCGTTTTGGAGTAATGGAATGTCAACGGAGCCTACAAAATGCATGTAATCATCAATTGCACCATTCTCGGTGGGCTTTCATAATGAAGCAGTGTTTATGTATTGCTGCATTATGAGCAGGGTTGCGGTGAACAAAATGATTGGTATGGATAAAATTGGACAAAATGTATTTCTTCCACCTGAATTTTATCCAGGTGGATAGTGGATGGATAAAATTCCTGCTAGACTCAGCTAAATAACCCAGTTCAGCAGTTTTGTGGTTCGAGAATCTCGAAAAACCTTATAAATACGTACGCCCTAAAACATGCACGCATTTGTACATTAAATTTTACCGACTTCACCCGGCCGCTTTGGCGAAAATGAATTTAAATCAGTTTATTGCAAAGCCATGTGATCTGATAGCTTTACCAATAGTTTTACTCGGTTGGGCAGGTTAATTGAGAACATTTTTTAATTTTCAAAAAAATCGATTTTGACTATTTTTAAATAAAAAAACCTGGGTTGAAGGTCATTTTGGAAAGCATGCGGGTAAATAACTATGCGAACCACCACGCCTCTTTCTTTAAACTGGTGTTTAAAGCAGGAGCCACTGCCATTTGTGCCAATATTTTCTGTGACAAATGTCGTTTCGTGTGTGCGTGTGGAGCAATTTGATCAACATGTCATATATATATATATATATAAATTAAAAATATTACAATCTGTTTAAGTAGCTGTTTAATAATTTACATTTGCTGGTTATACCTTGTTCAATCCTGGATGGAAAAATTCACAATTCGAATGTTGTTTATTATTTATATAAGTATGAAATAGTACTTAGTTATTAATATAATTATGTCGAACTCTCGGCCTGATACAAAAGTCTTTAAGTGCCAAAATTACTATGGTCCTAATAACGGTATTCCTGTAGAGATCCACCAAGAAAACTACGACTACATAGAAATAATTTATATGATTTCCATTTTTTTTAATTACGTTTACTTTTCACTGCATAAACCGTACAACATATCTGCTATAAAACTCTAGCCAAGAAATCAAAATAATTTTATTGTAATATTGTATATATACAGTTGAAAAGTAATGGTTTCAAGGGTAAATGATTTCCTTTGATTTACAGTCGCCAATACTTTGGAGCGGGTAACATATCCAGTGATTTCCCCCGGATCTGCAGTATCCTTCCATTTTCTTGTCGAACGCACAGTGACAGTGTCCACCTCGCTCTCCCCCACACTGACAGTGGCATCCGCCCCACACCGTGTGTCGGTAGTTGTGCGTGGACACCGGCAGAGTGACAAATGCAAAAAGTGGCGCAAATACGATTACAACTTTCATGGTACTCACTGAAACATGCAATACACTGTCAAATCAATTATAAATAAGTTTTATTGTAATTGTAAAAACGTAAAATGTTATAAACCATCGGAAGGTTGATATTCTCTATTAAAAAATTAGAATATCTACTTTAATATTTGGCAATATTAGTTTTTGTTGCATTTTGATGCGTAAAATTCCAAAAACTACTTTTACTTTTAAAGTAATGCAATTTGAAATTTCATTTTTGGAAACATTTGTGTTTAAGGAAAAATTATATGACGAATTAGAGTACGACAGGAAAAATATGAGTAAATACGCAAGTAACCAGATAGTAACGTTTTCAAAGGGAGGATTACATTTCCTTTTAATAAGCAATGGAATGTGTCGAGTTTAAATACTGTTAGGTGTATACACTGGAATATGTTACTATATAGTATTTGATTCTTACCGAGTTCCAGAAATTATGTATATTTATTTTTCTTATATGTTATTTAGATGGTTGAAGCCTAATCTCAAGTGACTGATGTGTAAGAGCAGTTCCCAACTCTGTTTTACATTAAAAATGTAATTAACAGAGGTAGGATATTTATAAAAAAATGTTTTCAGAGTATCACTAGGTGTCTGAGATTTTGGATATCGCCGTTTCATGCATACAGTATAACATCTATGAAAAATTTTGTTAAATGTTTTCAATATTTGACTGCGAAAGGAAATGTAACATTTACGTAAATATTTTAGCAATAAATAAATATATTTAAATATTTCGGCCTTTTTAATCGCAATATTTACAATTTTGTATTATTTATAAACAAGTACCTTGTAAAATATAGGAAATAATATCTTCTACGAAGCCACAAGGTGCGCAAAAAAGCGAGGTTAATCATGTAATTCCAAAACAGTCATTTATGCCTGAAATATCCTTGACATTAAGGGGCCTGTAGACAGCCATCTGCCTTTTTCGCTAATCCTATCATTAGGAAAATCTCCATCGATATTTAATTCATGAAAGACAGCTATGGGTCATAAAATGATGCTCGCATGACATTACCAATAATATTATTGACATATAATACTGTTTACTTTGTTGCCATGGGTGGGCAGGTATTTTCAATGGGCCATATATATAACATTTCCCATGTAGTAAGAGATGGAAATATGTCATACTTTTTTTGGGATAAATTATATTTTTCCTAGACTTGTTGATGTAGAAAGACATTATTGATCTCCACAGACTTGTGAAATATTCCCCACAATGTTATAGAACGTTATTGCTAACTTTTAGCTCTGTTTCGGTGACATAACTGTTGTTTGAAAAATATAGCAAAATGTATCAAAAAGAGTTATATCTCCGAAACAGAGATGACAGTTAGCAATAATGCTAAAAGCATTGTGGGGGAACATTTCACAGATCCGTGGAGATCAATGTCTTTCTACATCAACAGCTCTATTAGAAATATAATTTTTCCCAAAAAAGTATGAAATATTTACACCTTATACAACATTGTGAATGTTGTATGATTTTTAGCTGTGTTTGTTAAATATTTCTTAAATTCCATGGAGGTTTTCCTAATGGCAGAGACGGCTATGCACGGCACCCTTTAAGAGGCACCCTTTAAGACCACAATATCCTTATGTTGACTATCATAATTCCGCTGATCTTTTTTGGGAGAAATTTTATTTCTCTTAGAGCTGTTGAAATAGAAAGATAATATTGATCTCTACTGTCTTATAAAATGCTCTCACAAAGTTACGATATATTTTTGCTAACTTTCATCTCTGTTTTGGAGATGTAACTATTTTTTTGAAAAATATAGCGAATATTATCAAAAAGACAGTTATATCTCCGAAACGGAGATGAAAGTTAGCAGTATTGGATCGTAACTTAGTGATGGAACATTCTAAAAGTCCATGGAGATCAATGTTATCTTTATATGTCAAAAACTTTCTCAGTTAACTGAAAAGATATTCGTTTCATCTTCAAAATAAATCTTTGTTAAACTAACGGTTACTTTTTTAGGTTTTAATAAATTTCAAATGAATTATTAGTGAAAATCATTATTAATTCATTTGAAATTGTAATTTTTATTCTCCCTGCCAAATCAAAATGTTGATGTTATACTTCGTGTCTCGAACAAAATTATGAATATTGTGCTTCATGATAAACAAAATTGTGTATTTTATATTTTATGCCTTATACTACATGGATAACTGAAAACATATTTACGTGTTCTGACAATAGTTAGCTTATTTTTAGTAAATATTTTTCCAGTTTTAATTCAAATATTTTGGCTTATATATTTTTAGTAAATTTTTAATTAAATATTTTGCGAAAATAAATAAATATCCTACCCCTGGTAATGAAGCTTCTCCATACGGAAAGACAAGTTAATTTCTGTAGAAATAAAACAATATTGATAACTATTGGTAAGGCTTCAGGAAGCCACAAACCAAACTTCTGTTTCTTCAACTTAATTGTTTTTGTACATTAATTAACGTAAGAAAGCTTTGACGGGGGTTCGTAAACCTTTTTCAGTATACCGGGACATTATTATGTCCTTTTAAATATGTTAATGTGTTTAAAATAGATTTTGGTTTTGCTTTGCACTCAATTGGATACAAAATGATATTACAAAGTAAATATAACTATACTGTATATGAACCAACAGTTGACATTGCATATGTGCATGTAAGTGTGTCTGGTAATTATACTTATTTGGCAATGCATATAAATAGGAAAAAAATAATAGATTGCCCTTATTTAAAGTTGATTGAAACAATAAACACTTCCTAAATTACTTCTGCATAAGTTTCGCCTGATTTGAAACATAGTTAAACCTGTAATAGTTAAAACAGTTAAAAATAATTTTTAACTGTTTTATAATGTTCAATAATGTATTATTTCAGTTTTCGCATTAGCTCACCATCAAACATCCAAATAAGGATCAATGAAGTTGTATACATCTGATTAAATTAATATATACCTGCTCATATATTTATAGTTAGGTTTATTTTCGGATTGAAGCTACGACTTGATTTCGAATAAAAGACTTCCTTTATGTGAACCAGCTTTGGATAAGACATTCAAACTAAAATGTAAAATCAATGAAAAGTCGCTAGTACCAAACCAAAAATAACAATGATGCATTCTGATAAGACTCCAATCATTTCTAGTTTTCATCGTGGCTACATATTTGTATTTCAGTGGTCGTAAATACAGTAAGAAACTAATGCCTGTTGACTGTCCTAAGGTCTCTCTGCTACAACTCACTGCATTACAGTTTTTATATTATAATAAATTATTGATATGATTGAATATTCAACATACAACATATTCAATATACAACATATTCAATATACAACATATTCAATATAAAACATGTTGTGCTATGTGTCATTGCTATAATAAAAGAGATTGTAAAAGTTTGTGGCTTCTTTTTCCAAAAAAATGTCTCGGCGTCTATATTTGTAAGAGTGGCTTCAGCCCCTTACAGAGATAACCAGATATTTATAGTTTTGATGTATCTGTTTGGCACGCGTACAAGTATAAAGCTTAATTATCTATATTTCATTCACATGATTTTCTACAACCAATTATCGATGATTTCTATATAAGCCATAGAAACAGTGAAATTGTTATGCTGATGACGCGACAAAAATATATGTGTACATAATATATACGATGATGGAATTGACAGGAACTGTATATAATTCACAGCATAGTTACGGAACTTGGAATGCAATCTGCATACAGCAATTCTATATTTATTGATGTATGTATAGTTAACTGTTGCATCTATATTAGTATTTAAAAGTCATTTTGATTTAATTTATCAATATATTTACCACTTATTAATTACCAACTGTAAATAACAAGCCTTTAAATGTATGGTGAATTGACTTATAAAGTCCTTCTCTTTCTCAATAATTAAGTATATTTTATGATAACCATTAATATTTGTTATTTATTTACATTTATTTTTCGTTACATAAATCGCACAGCATATCCGATAAAAAAATTATTTTAGAGTATTTAAAAATTATGACGTTTTATATAATAAGGTAGGGAGTTCAAGGGAAAAATATTCCTTTGGAACTGCAGTCGCCAGCGCTTCCGAAGGGGAAACATATCCAGTGATTTCCGCCATATCTACAGTAGCCTCCCATTTTTCTGTCGTTTGCACAATGACAGTGCCCACCTCGCTCTCCCCCACATTGGCAGTTGCATCCGCCCCATGCCGTGTGTCTGGGGTCCATTGACATGGCCAGAGTCACAATTGCAAGTAATAGTGCAGCTACGATAACAACTTTCATGGTTGACACTGAAGATTTCTACACACTGCCAAGTCAATAATTGTAATTAAATTTTACCATTATTATTCAAAGGTATTTTTTTAAACCGTCTCAACGCGAGAAAAATTCAAATGTGAATACTCGGTTCTAAAATTTCTGTATCTACATGAATATTGGGATAGGATATTTTTTCTGTTTGATTTTGATGCGCAAAAACTAAGTCAGTTTCAAAAATTATCTAATTTAAATTTTGAATCTGTTTAAGGAACCGTAAACTTTTTTAAATTTTATGCACCTATACTCCTACGAAAGAAAAAATATGGTTTATATTCAACCACCCAGATACTTGCATTTGAAAAGTAGAGATTAATTTTCCTGTTTTAGCTCGAGTGTAAATACGAACTTTGAGATGTACACTGGACTATTTTACTATTATTTGATTCTTACCAGTAAAGTTTCAGAAATTAGGTATACGTATTTATTTTTCTTATTTCTTGGTTATATAACTCGAAGCGGATGTCAAAGTACTGATTTGTATGAACGACTCGTAGCTCCTTTTATATCAATTCAATAATACCTTCTTTAAACGGAAATCAGTTAGTTTCTGTAGAAAAACAATAGCGATAAGGCTTTAGGAAACCACTGTTGTTTTTGCTACAAACTAAATTGAGTTGTTGATTCTTCAACTTGAATGCTTTAGGAAATTAACATTTAAAGCGTTGACGGGCGGAAGTTGATGGACCTTTATCGGTATAAGAAGAGATTATTACATTGATGTAAATAATTTAATCCATTCAATGAATTATAGCTTTTTATTTTGCAATACAATCAATAGGACACTGATAAGTGATCATGCAAAAAGTAGTACTTAGTACATTATAGTAATAAGATAAAATAATTAAAATGAAATCTGATTTTGTCTGACAATTTTTCTCATTTAATGGCGTATATTATTCAGCTAATTCGTCCTAATATGTAATACTTTGATCTATTTAACCCCGTAAGTAAAATGCACAAAATGCATTTTAGGATAATTATACATTTGTCACTTAATTAAAACCTCTAAGTATGGTGCTTATTGCATAAAAATTGATAAAGGAAAAACCACTTCCCAAATTATTTCGTCTTATTCAGAATAAATGTTTTAAAGCTTCAATAAAACCGTCAACGTGCATCTGACTAAATTAATATGTAGCTGAAAGTAGATTTATGGTTAACTGTTCGTTCAAGCGTACTACCACGACTTTGATTCGGTGAAAAACAACTCTTTTCATCAAAACAAAACCAGCTTTGGGCAGGACACTTGTACTAAGAAGTTTTAAAGACCACTGAGTGGCCGCAAATAGAAGGCCTATAATATTTATGATTTCATTTTATTAATTTATCTTATACGACCTATTATCCATTTCTAGTGTTCATCATATATATCTATAATTTTTATTTCAGGAAAAATAAATGTGGTAAGAGACCATATCCTGACTTGACTGTTATACCTAATGCAGTCTCTCCACTACAACCCGTCAAATCAGAGTCCTTATGTTAAAGAATTCTTAATTCAATTAAATATGGGAGTTGTTTACGACAAATAACAATAGTTATCACTAAGATCAATCGTCTACATATTAATGTTTCAGAAAATATACCAAATAAGCTGCGTGGGCAAGAAATAAGAAAGTTATTCAATCTATATATAGTAATCATGTATTTACAGTTTTGGCATTAATTAACGAGTTGTTATCTAGACAACTTTTATTTAGACAAATTATTAATACTCATTATTGTCCAGGGTTCATTTTATATTTGTTAACATTGGTACCTAAAATATTATTCAATATTGTCTGGAATAATAATTCCCCGGATAATTTCATTTTGTTTGTATCAAACTAACTAAAAATTTTATTGCATATTTTACGCAACAATATATTTGACATCTGATTTCAATTAATAGTCTTATTTTATCCATTATCATGGAGAATAATTGTTATTGGAATAAAGAATGACTATCCAACAATTGTATATCCCAAATTCTTAGACAAAGTTCGCGTGCCAACCTCCTGAAAAGCATATATAGGGAAACTATTTGAATTTTTTTTAAATTCAAACTGCAAAGAATTGTGTTAATATTGGACAAGTTCCGAGGACGTTCCAATTTCTTTCCAATTGACGTTTTTTTAAATGGCCTCCACTGAAATTTTGCAGAGTAGAGGAGCCTGCCACGACGGCTAATGCAAAGGTAGCCGATAGACTACAAAATCAGTAACAAATTCTGAATTTCTTTTCGACAGGCTTTTTTTCTGCACTACACTACACTGCAAAATCAACAGTGATGGTCTTTCAGAGAAACGTCAATGACCGTTGATAAAAAATCACTTTACACCAAAAAGGATGAGTGAAGTAACTAGGAAGCAAATAACTCCATAGCCATTAGAATTTTTATAATTGTAACCACGTCCAAAAATTTAAACTCCGACCTCTCTAAATATAATCCCGTTCGGTAACATTGGGAAGGGTAGGAACCTTGGCCGCTAGGCTAAGAAACTCCCTGACGACCCGGGATTGGGCAGCGGACGGATGTAAAGTATCATACAAACTTTCAAATCTTATACTCGGCGATGGAATCCGAAAAAAATTAATGCCGCCCGGTATAGGCTCATTTGTCGTTTTCTGTTGAACTTTACTTGTACTAGGTCTAGGGCTAAGATTTGTAACAATTTCTTTCATTTCTGAATTGTCGATTGATGCTAAAAGCATATGAAAATCGTCATCTGTCAAATCATTAGGATTGGCACCCTGATGTAGAATCAATTGCAAAGCAACATCAAAATGTTCTTGTTTTACGACCCAATTAAGAGCAGTGCGTCCATCGTTGTTTTTCACGTTTATGTCAACAGCGCACTGCAGCAATAACTGCATGACCTCAAAGTTACCTCCTTTTATAGCCCACATTAATGGAGTTTCCCCATCACTATCCTGACAGTTAAGAGCCAGACAGGCTACCCCAACATTATCCCCTGCTACAGATTTTATGGCCTCCAATATCAATGATATTACTTCAAGGTTATTTCCCTTGACAGATCTATGAAGAACCGAGTCGGTATTGTTCAAAGCCAAAACGTCTGCACCAGCCACTACTAAATATTTAGCAATTTCAAAGTTCCCTGCTTCAGTTGCATCGTGTAATAGGGTCCGATGGTCATCTATTTTCAAGTTCAAATCAGCACCATAATTATGAAGCAATTGGAAAGCTTCAAAGTTGTGATTAGAAATTGCCCATGACATTGGTACCATGCCTTTTTCATCTGGTGTATTTATAACCTTAGCCAATTCCAATGGATGTTTGTGTAATACATTCAGTGTATACGATATTAATTCTAAATTATTTTTTGCTGTAGCATAGTGTAAGACTGACCCCCAATTACCAAGTCCCTTCAAATCACTGCCATGCACTGGCAATGGTTTAGATATGTCAAAGTGGCTTACAATAGCAGATAGCATCAAACGTGTCATTCCACCAACCTTTGAATTTAAAAGAAAATTCAGCTCTTCCTCTTTCAAATCGCTACTTCTAGCCCCCTTACATATTAGTTGCAAAGCCTTATCATAATTTTCCTTAATGACGAACAGCTTTAGAGCAGTCATGCCGGCAAAGGTTTTAGTATTGGGATCAGCACCAAATGACAGGAGTAAATCAATAGCCTCAAAATCATTTGCTTTGATAGCCATCATAAGTGGAGAATTACCTTCAAAATCTTTGAAGCTTAGTGCCTGAGAAACCGTGCATTTATTTATACCTGCCTGTAATTTAATGGTTTGCAGCACCAGGTTTATTATTTTCAAATTTTTCCCAGAAAGAGCAGTAGTTAAAACTGAAGATCCATTATTTTCAAAGAATACGTCTGCTTCATTTTCTATTAAAAATTCAACAATTTCAAAGTTGTCACTTTCAATTGCGTCGAACGCATCACCATACATTTGGCCAAAGATCAGTGTCATTAATTCTACACCGAATTTGGGTTGCGAATCGGTTTTATTTAAAATGGCGAGCATAAGTGGTGTATTGCCGTCGCAGTTTGGGAAATTTATGCAATCAGACAGATATTCTTTATTTGATGTGTCTCGTATGGCCTCGATAATAACTCGAATTACATTCACATCTATATAAATAGCTTGATGTACCATTAAACCAAAGTCACTCATTTGAAAAACATCAGCAATTCTCTTTGTACCGAAATCAAGGAGTAGCTTCAAAGCTTGCAACTTTCCATTTTTGATGGCCCTAATTATTGGTGTGTCACCTTCACCGTCTTGACGTTTTAGAATCTGTGAGAGCAAAGTTTCATTGTCATTTGACTTGATTGTATCCAGTACCAACTCTAATACATCTACGTTTTCCCCAGAAACCGCTCTGTTGAACACAGAGCCTTCGCCATGCGTTTCAAAGATGTCTGCATCGTTATCTATCAAAAATTCGACGGTAGTTAAAAGTCCTGCACTCACTGCCAAGTGTAGGGAAATGTAATAACGAGTATCCTTGACAAATACCAGCTCCCTTAAAAGTGAAGCATCAAAATTTTCGGAACAAAATTCCAGAAATTTAAAAAAAGACGTTAGTTTTATCGAACTGTCTTCATCTAAATCTTCTAGCCATACCTTAATGTTTTCTATGTCGAAAACTTGGTTTGTATTTTCTATATCGTCAATAGTTGTAGTATCTAGTTCAAAACGTAAAGCATCCACTGCATAGGAAATGGAGCTTCTTTCTGCTACATCTTTATTGAAGGCGATTTCGTTGACACATTTAATGCTAAAATTAACTTTTACGTATTCCATCAATGCTAGAGCAGACGTCAAGTTGCGTTTCTTGAATGCTAATTGTAGTGGGTTTCTAATTTGTGTATCTTTGTCCATAATTAGTGCTTTCAGAAATCCTCCATCAAAATTCATTCGAATGCAGTCCAAAATTCCGGTTAAGGATTCAGTGTCAAGTTTACCATTTTCTAATGCCAGGTGCAGCGGATTTCTTCCAGTAATATCTTTGTCTCGAACGAAATTTGCAGCAAATTCGGTACCGAACTTCATTTTTACATAATCTAAAAGATGTACGCACGTGGGATGGTGATTACTGATTGCGTAGTGCAGATAGTTTTGTCCATCGCTGCCTTTTTCGGAAATAAATTGTTTTAAAAATGTACTATCTAATTTGGATGTGATGTAGTTCAGAAAAGAAATAGTTTCACTTGATGAAGTCAATGCTAAGTGCAGAGGAGTTTTACCATCCACATTCTTTTCAGATACCTTGACCATTAATGAGTCAATTCCGCAAATGTCTTCAAAGAATTGCAATAGAACTCCTACTGGACGCTCTATATGAACGCTTTTCATTGCCAAATGGAGATGATTGCCTCCTTTGTCATTTTGTTCCAAAATTGTTTTTTTCATATCTGAAGTATCGAAATTATTCGAAATAAAGTTCAATAGTTCCGTATCCAAGTTATCGGTTCTCGTTGCATACTCAAAAAGACTTTTTCCATCATTGTCTTTTTCAAAAACAATGGCTTTCATTGTTTCTTGGTCAAAAGTATTTTTAATGAAGTTCAATAAATTTGTGACAGACTCACGATTTTGAAATTTAAACTGCATATTTCGCTTGATTTTGATACGTCTAGACCGCTTCATCCATATTTGTAAAACTGTTTTTCCATTCTTGTCTTTCTCAAAAATCAGCCGCTTTGTAGCTTCCAAACCAATGTTATTGAAAGTTTGTAGTACAATTTCCAAAATCCGATATAATTTGTAATTTTGCGCAGCCAGATGAAGAGGGTTACTACCATCCCGATCTTTTTGAATAATGAGCTGTTGTAAAATCTCCTTGTCCAAAGTTTCGCAAGCAAATTGCCACAGCCTGTTAATGGATTCCATCGTTTTGTTGTTATTATTTCTCATTATTGCGTGCAAGAAATTTTCTTCATAGTTTCTTTTCCCATGAATTAATTCATTGACGAATTCCTCATCAAAATGACATTTCATGAAATCCAATATACCAATGACGGCCCTATAATTGTTACACCCCATTGCCAAAAGTACAACATTACTGGCACAGTCTTCAGTTTTCTCAGAAACCATTTCTTTTGCAGAATCTGTGCCGAATTTATATTTAACATATTTAACCACGGCCAAAACAATCCTTAAATGGGTTTTAAAAAAGTTTTTGGGCAAGTTGATAAGATAATTTCCTTTTTGATCTTTTTGAAAAATAAGTTGCCTCCAAATTTGGTTTGCAAAATTCTCTTCAATAAAATTCAGTAAACCCAAAGTCATGTTGACGTCCTTGTTTTCCACGGCTACGTGCAAAATACTTCGTTCTTGTGCATCTAATTGCAAAATCATCTCTCTTACAGTGTTGATGTCGAAAGTATCTCTGATATTTTTCAAAAACTTGAAAACAGTTTCAAAGTTTCCATTGCAAATTGAGGTATGCAGGAGAGTACTCCCTTTTCCATCCTTTTCTAAAATATACTCAAGGATGGCTTCTCTGTCAAAAAAATCAATAATAAAATTCCACAGAGTATTAATGGAATTTATATATTTTACTTGGTCGTTCAGTAGGAGGATATTATTTTCGCTGGGATGTTTTTCGAAAAAATGCTTTTTAACTATTCCTTCATTGTATTTGTTTTTGAGGTACTCCAACAATGGTTTTACAAAAGGAAAATCCGTCTCAATCGAATGAAGGACTAGAAGGAGAGTACTCTCTCCGCGGCAGTTCTTCTCAAAAAGAATTTCACTCAGAAAAGCGATTTCAAAATTCATTTTCATGTAGTCCAAAAGTTTTGTAGAAAATGAAATATTTTTCTCGATAGATAAATCAAAAAATTTTTTCTGGGCAGATAAAGGCAAAATTATTTTCGGGGTAGATAACAGCGAAATAGTTTTCTGGATAGATGAAAGCAAAATATTATTCTTGTCCCTGTCCTTTTCAAGCAAGACTTTCTGAATGCTTTCCTTGTCAAATGTCTCAATCATTAAATCCCACAGATAGAGTGCCAGCTCAATGTTATTGAATATTGCGAGTCTTAGCAGGTTACTTTCGTCCTCGTCTTTTGTTAGTATCATTGTATTGAGAGTCCTTGCATCAAAATTGTCGAAAGCATATTCCAGCATGTCCATAGCTGATTCTCCATCACTCATATATATTGCATAATGAATAACTGTTCGGCATTTACTGTCTTTTTTAGATAACAGTTTTTTAATAGTTTCAACTTCCATGTTATTTTTCGTAAAGAACCAGTTGGATAATACCCTTTTTGAAGTGCTTCTATTCACACGAGACTGCAATCTACCGCTGTTGTCTGCTTCAGTTAACATTTTCTGCACACCTTCATTACCAAAAGTATCGCTGACATATTTCAACAGCCACATGGCTTGCTGGCGGACAGATTTCATATGAATCGGATAATTTCCATTGACATCTTTCGCAAAAACCATTTTTCTAACAGCGTCGATGTCAAAATTTTCATCTATGTATTCCAATAGGTTCTTAGCAGCAATAGTATTGTCCTCTCTCATTGCCCAATGTAGAGCATTTCTTCCATAATTGTCCCTTTCCAGTACCCAATGTTTAACAGTTGTGCTATTAAAATTATTGGAAATATAATCCCAAGCTGCTTTATCTATAAATTCAGGGATTGTCAAACAGAGATAGTTTCTTCCATCAGTGTCCTTGTTCAAATAAATCTCTTCCAATGTTTTCATATCAAAACATGATTTAAGCCAATCCAATATTGAAATAGATTCTGCCTTCGTCAGTTTGGAATGAAAAGGGCTCTTTCCATAGTCGTCTTTTTCAAAAATGACCATTTTAACGGCTTCAACACCAAACGTTTCATTAATGAATTTCAATAATTCCACAGCAGCTCTAAAATTACTGCATTCCACTGCCAAGTGTATCAGATTTTTACTATCTCTATTTTTTTCAAAGATAATCTGTTGAACAACTTCCTTGTCAAAATGGTTTTGAACAAACGGCCAAATTTTCCAATGCACATTTCCGTCGATGTTTGTAATTGCCGCTTGCAAAATATTGTGTCCTTTATTATCTTTTTCGAGAATGAATTTCTTTATATCCTTGGTTCCAAAATATTCTTTGCTTATGGCCAGTAGTTTTGATACTATTGTTAAATTCCTCTTATTTATTGCGACATGTAAAATATTATGACCTTGGTTATTTTTCTCCAATGCAAGATTAATTAATGAATTGCTAACATTGTCTGTCAACCATTTCAATAATTTCAATACAACATTTGTGGCCTTGTTAAAAATTGCAACCTGTAAGGTGTTCTTATTATTTTTATCTGTCGCGCAAATGATTTGTTCCACGAATGCAATGTCAAAATTATGGGACATGTAAGACCAAATTCCAGAAGAAAATAATTCCGAACGTTTTAGTGCCAAGTGAAAAGGAGCAACTCCATTGTAATCTTTTTCAATCAGCATCATCTTAACGGATTCAATGCCAAAATTATCTTTAATGTAGTCCTGTATGGCTAATGCTGTTTCCAAAGTAGCATTTGCCAATGCAATGTGAAGTACATTTTTTGTTTTTCCTTCAAAAAGAATATCCTTAACCATTTTGATACCATAATTACTTTTGATGTGGTCTAACAATGTTGTTAGAAGCAACGGATTGCTATCAGGTCTTAGCGACCAATGAATAGCTACTGTTGTTCCACTGTTATCGTTCTCACCGAGTACCTCTCTTAGAGTTTCGACGTCAAACGTATTTTTGATGAAATCCCAAAATATCAAATCCGTATCGGAGTGCATAGACAACATTGCCAAGTTTAGAGGGCTAATCCCTTTTTTGTCTTTTGTAAAAACTATTTTCTTTAAAATGTTGAAGCCAGCAGCTCTTTTTATGTAATCCCACGATTCTTTAACTGTTTCCAAATTACAATTGGTCATAATTAGATGTAGAACATTTTTACCCAACTTGTTGTGTGCAAAAACCAAATTTTCAAGTATATCTACGTCGAAATGCTGCTGTACTAAGTCTAATATTTCCCAGACTAAATCTTTATTAATCGCAGCACAATGCAAAGCAGTTTCACTGGACGCATTTCTGAAAAATAATATGCTCCGTAATAATTCAGCTTTAACCTTGAAACAGGAAATAATGAAATCTTTGATTGACAGCAAATTATTTCGATAGGCAATGTGCAGAGACGTATCCATCTTTGGAGAATATAAACTTTTTTCGATCCATAATTCGTGGAATAAGTGACCGTATTTTTCTGTCGTCTCATTCGATACTGGAGATTTTTGTAACATTGGGTTACAAAAAGCTCGAAGAGTTTCCAATTCCTCTTCCACGAGTACAACACCCCACAAGAATACAGCATATTCTTTTAAGGGACTCTTTTGTTGGAATATCAGGCACAAGAGCATGTCTGCAGCAAAATATTCTGCAAATGTTCGATGGATAAAATCGAATTTATCGGACTCTTTCTTTACGATACCAATTTCGGTCAATTCCTCTGCGTCATGCAGTTCTGGATCAATTGGTAGCTGAAGTAGCTTTATTTGCTTCTCATTGAACAGTAACTTCAATGAAAGGACACGCAGTTTTTCTTTGAGTGTTTTAATCTCACGTTTAAACATTCTCTCTGTTGGTATAACACCAACTATCAATTTACATTTTTCTCTAGCATAAATTTCGACTTTTATGTCCATAAATTGATCATATACGTCAAGTAAAGAATACGTGCGCTGCAATTCAGGAGTAAAATCTTCATTTTTGCAGATATTTTCTGCTTGCTCTCGAAAAATGTCCGCGAGCATTCTTATTTGAAGAGGATATCCAGTTAATGTGCCTGTTTCATCTTTGATTGAATCACCTACTCTGGAGATTATT
>JAAAYG020007145.1:0-20329 GCA_009936455.2 Tomocerus minor | reverse complement strand
AAAATAATAACAACGGCATAGTGTGATTGAAAAACAGAATTTAGAACTATTGTTAAGTTGGCTGCAACAAAAATGTCCAAAAACCACTGGAAACATTACTAGGAATGTAATCATTCGTAACTTTTCGTAACTTTTCTCTCATAGGTTACTAATTACTAACATGGTGTGATTTTGGTATGATGAAAGTTGGTGAAATTAGTATTTTAAGTCCGAGCGAGGAAAGAGAAAGTTGTATGTCAACCGTCAAGCTTTACATATTCTATTCCATTTTAAATTAAGAGGTTTAATTTAGGCTTCCAGCGGGCAGTAGTAGCTCTTCAAACAATTTCTACACCAAATAGTAACCAGTCAATACGAAAATGATTGAAGTAACCATGTTGAGTGGAATGATTTAAAAGGAGTCTAAATAATTGTGGATTGAAATGTATGGAGGCAGTTAAATAATGGAGGAAGTTAACCACGCAGTAGTAGTGTACATACAATCAAGTGCTAATAATAAACTTTGGTTTTCATAGTCAGTCAGTAGGAGTGAAGAGCACTCAAAGCTACGTGAAGCTAAACAAGCAGAGATTAAAACGCAATCAATCTAGTAGCCGAAGGATTTGATGGCTTTCACTTACACACGACAAAATGAAACTCACACATGTCATAGGCAGTACTAATGCTCTACTTCCGATCTATATTTGATTGATCCATCCATAGTCCATGTCCCCACTCGTATATGTACATTTTCATTTCCATTACGATTATATATCTAAACAATTTCCTACTGTTCAAAAAGCTACAACGCACTTCCAGAACTAACACTAATCACAAGTGCTCACATCACAACTACAACAGTAATCTATTTTTAACTGAACCAACATCCATAAGGTCGGAATGGATCTAGAAAAGCACGATCAGATCATACACAAACTACAAACAGATTATTAAATAAAAGCAAACGCGTTAAGTTACGATCATGACGCATTTATTGACATCATTCTTCATGCTCCTTGCATGTAGTGAATAATAATTGTGCTATTTATACGTGTCCCACTGCGGGAAAGTACGTCATTGTGATTTCTAAGGTAGAGCATTACGAGCATTGTTCCCTTTTTATGTTCTTCAATCCCCTACTGTTACCAATACAATAACAGGGAATTCATTTTCATTACGAAACAATTAGATTTGAGAAGGGTAGAAGTAGGAGTAGTGCAGAGCTCTACCTTTGGAAATTCTGTTCTTTTCCTGGCAAATAAATACAAAATCGATTCGACTCTTCTCGAACTGAGTCATTGCTTGCATACAGACACACACATTAGCCATGTCCTAGTCTGGCTATTGAATATTTCAAACACTACAGACAGACAGCGCACTATTAGACCAGCTAGCACTCTAGCCTAGCACACATTAATTTATTTTGAATGATATCTCTACAGTCACCTCACTGACGACTAAAATACCTCCATCTCCACTTTCTGTCTATACACAACAGTTTTACATTCTACATTATTTCGTCGGATATGCTTTTACATTTATGCTCACCATTCTCTCTCATGCATACACACATCCATTAAATAAATATGCACTAACCGAAGCAAGTCAAAGACACACTTCTTTCTTGGAAAGTGTAAACTTCAGTGAGTTGAAACAAAATACTCCCAAATAGCCACACAGTAGGTGATACATATTGAAATGTGATAAAAGGCTTGTAAACTGAAGTTGCTGAAAATTCTTATACATAAATTCCCTAGGGCCACAACTTTCACTTAACCTTGTTATTCTTTATTTTCCCTCCATTTCATAGTGTTCCCCTCTGACTTCCCACTACCTTTAGTGAACATGAACAAAAGCATCATTTTGAAATTCTACGACGGGCGTCTTAGGAGTAGGCAATAAACCTTTTAGGAAAGAAAATGTAACTTTTGCCTTGGTTTCTCATTTCCCGATATGTTCCATCAATTCCCAGCTTGTCATATCAATTTCCGTTCGCAGAAAACTCACAACGCAGTCTTACTAACAAAAGTAATTATTTTTTCTCTTTCGATTGAAAAAAAAAGTTTCTCATTATTAACAATGTCCGTTTTGAATGTTGGTAGAAAAATATATTTTATATATTCTGCTCTGCACACGGTTTTAATTAAAAAGAATCAAATTAAAATTTATATGTGATAAAATCTTGGAGTGGCTGCTCTTTCTTTTATTATTCTGACTTACTACCTTCAGATAGGTAGAAAGGAAACGAGAATTTTACATCCTGTTCGGCTGCATTTGATTTAACATTGCCAGGAAGGGTTAAAATGATAGAGCAATTGTAGTTCAACCAAATAAAATGTGTTCAATAGTATTAAAATCAAGGTTTGGCCAGTTATAAAGGATTGCGTGTCAAGAGAAAACAATCGAAACTGTTAAATGTCTCAATTGGGCCTTTAAGGAAACTGGTCTGGGAAGTAAGATTGGTTAGCACAGAGTTTTACTAGTTAAGTTGTGTAAGGCAAGAAAAGTTGGACATAGTAGTTCGTATATAAATAAAGAAGGAAGGTGTTGGATATATATCGACCTGGGCTATAACTCGCGGTTCTTTCCTGGGTTCGTTTGCTATTATAGGGCTTAGGAAGGATAAGTCTCTACTCGAGGAATAACCAAAAGGTGAAAGAAGCAACGGAGTGAAGAAAGTGTGAACAGTTGTGATAGCTCTTAGAAAAATTATAGTTCATCCCATCCAGGATCGTTGAGCTGGTTAAGACTTTGTTCAACATTGAGTGGACTAGCCTCTTTTAGTGTTTTCCACTTTAGGACGAGGACATGGCCCACATTGCCAAAAGTTGAATTCGATGTTCCTTCTGTCGACCTTCCGGCTCTATGCGGTAAACAGGAAAGAGAAAGCCTTCAAAAGAACAGAAAACTTTCTCTACTATATTTATATAGTGCATATTAATAGGATATTTCAACAACAAAGAATCTTTAGAATAGACATATATGCCATATTTTCATTTTGATTAATAAATAATGGACGCCCGAAAATGTAATTTAACTATATATTGATGAAATTACTGTTTCAATGCAGTGTCTCATGAAGTTCTGAACCCTACAAAGGATTCAGCAAAGGAAAAGGAAGGGAAACATCAAAGGGGAATAATAGCGTTTGTAAAAATAAAAATGTTGCTACTTTCTCACCGTTCCCCCTTTGCACATGTTTTACTTTCCTAAAGACATCCAGGAGCTATCATCCATCCTTCTAGCTGAGATCTATATATATTCCTATGTCTTCCTTAGACAGAAACGCAATTTTCTTTAAAAACGTGGCTCTTTCACCAACTGCTTTGTCAATAAATTCACAACGTGTGTGTGTGCTTCCCGTATTTCTTTACTAGTGGCTGATTGCAGCTGACGTGATGAATTTTTTACGACATCTTAACTAAAATACGTGCATAGCTAAAGCTCCGCCAGAATATCCAGTGTAACAGTGTTAGCATAACATCAGTTCTCACATATTAACATAGATCCAATAGAAATACTGCTATACGCATAGTTAGTGGTGTCTAAGCGGTCTTTTCTCTTTGAGAAAAAGCTTAACAGAGTAAAAAAAATAACCTTGGTGTACTCAGAAAAAACCGACTATTTATGCAAAGGTACCAAGAAACTACCTAGGTACTCTAACTCTGTAGTTTTTGGTCTAGGCCAATACTTTTCGCTCCATAAATAACCCAAGACTAATGACTTGTTCGTTTAAAAAAAGTTTAAGAGTGATAAGAGGAGGCCTTATATGGTATCCAGTATCCAGTGCATATATAAGAATTGTCTGTCTACGTAGAAGCAATTCCTCGTTGATTCCTAGACTCAAAGAAAAGTTGTGAAGTTTCTCATTACTCTTTTTCTTTTACACACAGCAGTGTAAAATGTCCGCATAGTGTAATGCTTAAAACTTAGTAGCAATACAACAAGCCCAGTAACTATGAGAAAGTATATAGAGGTATTCTAAAATCGGAGGACATACGTATAGATTCAATAGAAAGATACGAGGGTATTACTTGAACGTCGTAAGTCGTAACCACCGAAGATCATGTAACATTCTTACGTCAGCATTGCTATTTTTTCCAAGTCTGTTCTAAAAATAAAATATCTGTGAGACACTTTAGGGTTTGAAAGGCAAGTAGCTCTTGGTTCACCAGAGTTGAATCATTATTTACGTAATGACAAGGGAAGGGCGAGAGAAAACCAAACATAGAGAACGTCGGTGTAAGTACATTTTGTTTGTTTAGAGAGTGAAAACATAGTTGAGCACTAAATAAGTAAATAGGCTGTTAATGCTCGGGGCCTTTTTGTAAAACCATTCATAGAATAATCGTTAATGTAGCAGAGAGAAAGGGAGGACTTTGCAAAAAATATCAAGTGAAGAATAAAAAGAGATCGTTAACAGCAATATAGATTATAATAGGCTGGTGATTTTATAAGGGAAGAAAGGAAATAGAATAGAACAGAAGGGTAGAGATGGGTGCACTAGCAGAAAGGAGAAAGGACTCGTGTATGTCTATAGTCGGGAACAGAATAGAATGTATGGCAGAGAAAATCAATTTTCCCCAAAGAGTATGTGCGCCGCAAAGATTGCAGTTTCTGTCCGTCGGACGAAATATCACACGTTCAGTTCAACCAAAGAAGATTTCATCCAGCGAACATTGAGCAGCTTCAGCAGCTTCAGCCAGGCCAAGCCAAAGGAAAGGAAACCTGGAGAAGTCAAGCCAAGCGAATCCTTTCTCTTGCTCTGTTTGCCTTGGCTTGGTTTCCTATTCACAGCCTTCCCTCCTCGTTCAACTTTCAACTAAAATTCGACTACTCAACTCCTGGTCGACAGAATGAAAGTTTCTCTCTCTCGACTCAAGTCAAGACAGAGAGAGGAAGTAAATGTTACAGTTCTAATGTAGTAGAAGGGTACATAGGGATAGCAAATAGTCGACTCCTGACTGATTGTCATACTATTTCCTTCGACTCAAGTCCTCCACTCCGAATTCTAATGTAGAAACTAGGAATTTAGTGGAATAGAGATACAAAGTTCCTCTATTTACATTCTTATAGCACTAGTAGCCTAGTTCTTCATGCTACAGTAGCTACCGACTCTCCGACATACCTCGATACATACATACTGAGGAAATCAATAGCCAAAAATGTCAAAGACAGACACTCTCTCAATTCTCTCTATAATTTACTCCCTGTATATATATCTAATATATATTGGTTAGAGCATTAGTCTTTGTTTGAATGAGCAATCTAATGTTACATATAATATTATAGTCTGTTCTCTCTCAGCCACTGCTCCTTTTATTCATAGATGTTAATTCTAGAGAAGTGAATTGAAACAAAAGTTCAGGCTCTCGTGAAATACGTAGGGATTTTTCAAAGTCTCCACATATAAACAAAAGTATATTGGACAGAACACAGAGTCAATTGCCTAGTAAGATTGGGAAGTGAAGAATAAAGCTGAATCGACTCATGCACCACTTGCTAAGTTAAGCTATCCCATGAACCACCATTCAAACAACTCTTCAAGGAAAACTATACAAAGAAAACTGCATTAACTTTTTTTGCAAACTTGACAAATCCATTGGTTGCACTAAGATATTTGGCCTCTTTTCAGATACTTTTCCTCAATTCAACTCAGTTGACATTTGAACTTTCTTAGGATTTATATCCAACCCATAAAATTAAACGAGTACACAAAATCAGAGTCAGCTCAGTTAATAATTTAAAAAATTCTTTCCCTGGAATAGCATTTATCATTGCACCCTTCAGGAATGGAAAAAATCCGGAGAGTTCCTTCTAAGTGAAAGCTCATTAGGAAGGAGGAGGGAAATAATATGAGAAATTGATGGCTCTAAATGACTGTTAATAAAAAGCAAGTTTTAATCTCATGAAGAATGCAGAGGAACGATTATCATTAACTCATGTTGCCAGACCTATAGACTCCAATTCCAGATGAATAATCTAGGGAAGATCGTGACTTGAAAGAGGAAAATCTCCTTGTAAGCGGAGAAGAATTGAAATATGAAATTTTAAACAATCAACACATTTATTCTCTCTGCGCTCTAGTCTCGTGAAATGGTTGCAAGTGGAGAAAGGATTTTAGGAAGCATTTGGCTGGAGATTGCGAGAGGCAAGGGAACGTTAGCCACTCTTAAAGATACAATAATTAAATGACTGCTTTCTTGGTATTTATTTCTTGCTTAGTGCATTACAAAAGCTTTGAAGAGGCAGAGAGCCCTGAAAATGGAGTCCTTGTGTTTATCACTGCTGAGAGTAGAAGGACAGAAGTCGGGTAGTTCAGTTTCACATCCTGACAAAGTTTATTGCCTAAGGGAAGACATGCACCGCACTAGCGAACAGACAACAGGAATTATTAAAGGCGGGTGAAAGTAGATAGTTCTCTTTTGTTTGCTTTCTCCAGGAATGCGAAAGCGATTACTTGAGTTTCCTTCAAGCCCCTACACTTTACTATACTGTTTCTTCGCATACGTGATTCCAAATATAATCTCCATAATGAAAATACAATTTAATTTGATAATATATCTTGCAGAATATATTTTACAACTTGCATTCGCTCGCATCGCTACATTTTCAGAAAATGCTCATTTATGTAGGTCATAGGCTTTTACTAAATGTTAGTTCTAGTGAATAATTAAATTGCTGAACTTTTTCTATCGAGCATGATGTAAGCGTAGGATAGAATGGGAAAAAATGACATTTACTGCAGTGCACATTTTTATTTTCCTAACGATAGGATTTATAAAGGACAAAAGTATTTTTATACTGTAGTGTGACTGTGAGCGAGCGTTAGGTAAAGGATCGTTGAGGTTCTAAATGAATTTTTCTACTTACTACTGGAGGAAAACATGAGAAAATGATACTTTGGGGATTAATATATTCATGTAAATTGCTTTAGTTTCAAATTGAGAGGATGCCCATGACAGGGACAACGACAGCAACTAAACAATGCAAGACGGATGAGGAAACTTGATTCGGATAGGCTATTTCTCCTATTTTCTCTCCGACTCCCTAATACTCAAGGTTTACTCCTTCCAACAGAGGACAAGGACAAAAAATAGAAAATGGGAAACAGATACACAGATGTCCTAGGACAATGTATACATACTTATATAACTTATATATTGTATATTATAGCGAGTGTTTGTAAGTCAAGAAAGGCCGCAAAAACAACCGGGCCCCATTATATTTTATTACATGCACCGACAAAACAACTTTTGAAAAGGAGAATAAAGCTAATCTGTAGGAGAGAGCTGAAGGAAGAGTTTCCGCTTTCGTTTTCCAGCCAGGACTTTCAGAACGAAGCTCAGCCAAGCTAACTAAACTCCTCTCATTGTCCGTATAGCAATGAAAAGCGTCTTTGGGGTTACTAGTACGTGAGTACGTTTGATTCCAACGAAAAGTCGAGCAGAGAAAAGTAAAGGGCAAACTTCCCTGTCTAAGTAGTGAGCACTATTAGAAGAAAACTAGTTCATACATATATCTGTAGTCCTGTTGTCTAGTAGCTTGTGTTTTGTATGTGTGCGAGGACGAAGGTTGGAAATGAAATGGAACTCGAGGGAATGACAGAGTTAAAAACAAAGCGCTATAACGCTGAAATATTTATGATCCTTTCACGGCTCTATTTCTGTCGGAGACCAAAAACGGTTCTCTTGCTAACTACGTACTCCTAGGGCTACCAGTCCAGCGTCATTGGATATTGCACTCCTGCTAGGCGTTCCGGCCTTACTCATTCACATTGTCTCTCTACAATTATAGACTCGCACAGATATAATGTAGTAGGAGCATATAGGGCAGCTTCACTTTGACTTGCATGAGATACGATAGCGAAGTAGACAGATAATAGGAACAGGCTACTTTAGAATACAGACAGTATTTCGTAGAGAGGCATTTTATCTTTCCCCAGTTTTCCCGCACTCACGACTCCCATCCTAAATTTCCAGCTTTAATGATTTGCTTTTCAACTAAAGTACAACAGCCCATCACGTACTACTTATCGTTAAGATATCTTTTAGTCTATACAGCTCCACTATAAACGCTCTAAGTACTCACTCATCATTTAATGAATAAGTATTGCAGAGTCCACTTTGTGATTTTTAAAAGCTATTGCCCTCGTCCATGATAGAGCCTAATGCTTTCTCCTCTAATGAATCATAATAAAAATCAACTCACTTGATACGAGTGCTGCCTCCCTCCGTTTTGTATTTGTGTCCTCCAGTAGCTACAGGTTTTATAGAGTCCTTTCCATTTCGAAATTCCCTTTGAAATTCTTGGATGAGAGTCAATTTTCCTTTCGGTGGAACGGCCGGGGCTTCAGCTGGGGCTACTCTGTTGTCCTTTTTGGCTATTGCCATTGCCAGGGCTGAACGAGGCTGAGGACTTCGAGAAGGTGATGGAGATGATGTTCGTAAAGGCTTGTAGCCCATTTTACTATAATTTGTATATGATTTTTTCTTGAGCGAGGCTGCCGAAAAACTGGAAGCACATGTTTTATATGATGATGCAGAACTGCAGGAACTGGCTGACGATACACCTAAACATTATTTAGCGGTTAGAATCAAAAACTATATAAATTACTAATAATAATAATATAAGAAGTACATCTTAAATTAACCATAATATCACCCGTATTTCTACAGGTGTAGGTGATATCTCTAAATAGAAAGGCTAAAGTAAAGTAAAAGTAAAAAAGAAAGTAAAAAGGGAAGTTGAAAATGCAAGTTACTTTTTAGCGTATTACCAGAAGCAGCGGAAGTATTTGACGTGACAGAGTACAAAGAGGCAGACTGTGGAACATGATACCATTGATGACCGATTGTATACTGTGAAGCGGAAGAAGACATTGGGGGAACCGATCCGTTTGAATGTTTCAGTCGTAAAATTTTGGCTCGGCAAATGACACAGCGTAAGGGTAATAACCGCTGAGCCACCGCCATTTGAATTGTTTTCACAAAACACTTCCGACATACTACACGATGGCCGCAGGGATATGTCTGCATTGTCGCTTTTGCGTTGACACACACCACACACTGAAAACCACAAACATCATATCAAACACTTCATAAATAAAAACAGTGACAATACTTATACCTACGGTGTTGATACATGAAAACTATGTAATAAAGTAGTAATGTTGAACGACATAAATTAAAAGATCAGGAAAATCCTTTGCTTTCATAACTAAAACTGCAAAAAAAGCTATTACGATATAACTCTCTTATCATTCGTTACCTCTTCATCTTGATTGGCAGCAATTTCCGGCTCGTGCTCATCCAGTTTTGTTAGCAATTTATCCTGCAATTGAATAAAGGAAAATCCTCCATATCAGCATATAATTCACAATTATCCAGGCATATAGGATATACAGATCTATATTTAAATGCAGATATCCCTACAATGTTGAGCTAATAGTATGTTTTCAATTTCAATGGATAAAAACCACTTTCTTTCGGGAAACTGATGAATACCCTAAAGTTCTATTGATAGATATTTTTAACCCAGTAGATGCATTTTATGCTTGAAAAGGATGCTGGGCATTTCATTGAATTACAAACTACAACACTAGACAAAAGTGTGATGGAAAATAGTATGAAAGAAAAATGTAGAATTCCTAGAATGTTACAGTAAAAGATTTGCTAGTTTTAGTACAACGAAAAATAAAACTATTCATTGAGTTTCACCAATATAGAAGCCACCAATAATGCCACAGTTTACGATGTTATTTATTCCGAGAGCTATCCAATCCATTTAACCGTTGCGCATTGGGCTTAATAATTCTGGGATATAAAAAGCAGAGAGAAAATGAGCTGGAGTCAGTCTAACAGTAGCATTGTTGAAATAACCATCTCTATGTAACATGCAAATAAGCACGTATTTTACGACTTTATGACCTACAAATCACTTGCAATCGTTATCCCAGCGAAGCAACGTCAACAACAACTGTTAATGCAAACATATATTCCACGATAATCGTTTTATAAACATTTCCCTTCCTCTTCCATTATTAATTGTGTACACAAGCACAGCACATTTGCTTTCAGCCAGAGCTGTAAAATGGGAAGAAACTAAATCTCATCTCACTCAATGCAAGCAAATTCTCTATTTCTACTGCAACCAAACTAGGTGCATACAATAGAATATCTTCATGGTCATTGTGGAAACTGAAAATGTTACTCCTACTTAATTTTCAAATTGCCAGAATCATTATGTCGTCCATCTCCAATTTTATCTCTGATAATATAATGCGATGTCAAAAGATGACAATCATTTACACTGATGCGGCAGTGAAGGAAATCGCCGGAAGAATAGGAATAACTATATGTTTCGAAAATTACGTGCAGTATTTACGGTAGCAAAGGGATTTTAATGCAATGCTATGTCCTGAGTGGTATCTTATTTATATTGCATTGCAAATTGCGATATTCAGGTAAACTCAACAGGAATCAGCCTACTACAATTTTGCTATCAATTGGTCTTTAACTATATATCAAGAATACATGTGAAATGAGTCCTGTTTGTATGGAATTGGTCTGTTGCAAGTAACCAGAATTTAACACACCTACCTCACATTACCCTCAGGCAAAGGTAACTTTTATTATTTGGATTGCGAGTGTAAAGTGCAATGTCGCCAGTAATGGTGACTGTGAGTGAGTGAGTAAATATGTGTATATCTTATCTTTACTATATCTTATCTGTACAATATCTTACACCTGTTTAGGGAGTGATTGAAAAAATATTTGTGATATTATGGTAGCTGTGCTTGTTTTGGAAGTAGTTGGCTAATAAGTTTTCCGGGTATATATTGGTGAATTCTTAACTAGCCACGTAATAGGCATTGGTTTGGGTCACGCAACATTGTTTACTGTGTGTCTTGATTGTCTGGAGTTGTTCTGACTTATGCATTCTTTGTTGGCAAAAAATGTGTTACGCTTGGGAAAATAGCTGAAAAAGAGGGTCGTAAACTCACAGTAGGTATCTGTACTCAAGTGTAGCATAACCATAATTTTCTTCCGCATTAGTGTCTTACTCGGCTACTGTAAAATTGGTGTTAGCTACTTATCTTCGGTCACTGTAGCAAAAACTAAGAAATAAAGTCGCAAAAACTGCGTCACATCCAGAACAGTCATTTTGGGAATGGTAAAATGGAGATACAGAGGTACATATAAGGAAATAAAATCTAAAAAAGACTTTCACTCTGTCCTCAGCCAACCAATGTGGATGTACTAACATTCAATAATGAGAATCTGTTCAAACTTCAGGAGTACAATTAAGCAAACCACAGAAAAGCCATTGAAAATAATGAAGAGCGATAAAAGGGAAAGGGAAGTTTCGCCAAATTTTCCGTTCAATAGGAAGCTCCCCAAGGCAGAGCATTAGTTTGGTTTTTTACGGATAAAGACATTCATTGACACCTGCTGGGCTGATTGATAGCTCTTTTTGTTCCAAATGAGCTAAATGACCTTTCGGCCTTTCGCTTGTCATTGCTTGGCAGTCGTGCTAAAGTACATCCGTCTAACAACGACAACGACTACTAGTGCTTTTATGTCCTCTAGTTAAATTACATTAGAGCATCCAGAGAAGCTCAACATGTCACCGACTGCACGATGGACTTTATTCCCATTCAGACTCAAAGTCAACAGTCGAACTCCTAAATTCCGTGTCCACGACTCTTATTTCTTGGTCTTTTGGCCTTCGAGTCCTACCTGTTTTTCTTTAGAAACCATCAGTTACTTTCTTTAAAACCAGCAGTCCCTGCACGCTAACTTTTACTTTGCTTTCTCCATTGTTACAAATGTATATATTTACAATGCTGGAGGATCTCAACAAGTTTTATGCGTATAATTTCCTATTTTATAGGACCACAAACGGCAATGGCTTATTCCTCACGACTGTGTATACAATATTATAGCTAATGATAGTGTTTCCGTTATTATTACTACCACTTACTTGGAAGTGGATGAAAATGCTTTTGTACGATTTATTTCTGTCGCTCATACAATAGAGAACTAATAAAAATAAGTAAATCTCATCCCTACAATACAAACATACACACATATACAGGAAATGATACAAAAAATCGATGTAGGTATCTCCAGCATATATACACAACAAGTAGACTATATAGAATATATATATATATATTATTTTGTATATGATTGTTTTTCTTTAGCAATGTCATCTATAATATCATCAGATATAATCTATCGGGAATATTTATATATTTGAAATCCTTTTCCTGTACAAAGGACACAATGTATTGTGCTTCTATAACCGATTTATTTCTCAGGATGACACAAAATCGTACAATGGCAAAGGCAGGTACATAATCATATAGAATCATTTATCCTAGCAGTAGCACACATGAAACTGATGTTTTTTAGTCTGGAGGAAATAGATTGACAAGTTATGTCTGAAGAAAGCATGTGATGTGTAATATTGTAAATTGAAGGAGCGGTAGAAGTTGACACAATTTTGAGACAGTTCGTAAATGTAGAATGAAATGCTAGCAGAGCTACGCTCGCAAATCTAATCTATGACAAAGTTTGAGCCTTATAAAAAGAGAATATGATGCATGGGGAAAACAATGGATGTCTACTGGGGAAAGGTAATAAATTCTGTAGTACTTTATGAGCACTAACATAGCATGATAAAACATGGCATTGGTTAATGCAAAAGCATATGTTAGAGAAAGGAAGGAAGGACTTCTTGACACAAAATACAAGACTGATGATGATTAAGAGAAGAAAGTCTTGTGGACGAGGTCGAAGAAAGTCTCGATGGAATTAAATCTATTATTTGTGCCTCAGGCTGACTAAGGATCTTTCTTCTCGGTAATAAACGACTGCATGTGAGTGAGCATCTCTTACGTAACACAAACTTAGTTAAGTTAGTTATTGTCGGTTTGTATCATTATCTACGTCTGACTCATAGCAGACGTACATACGACGAACACAACTTTGTAAAATAATAATTCCTGCAATTTCAGAAGAAGACTACTTACAAGATAATAGCAGTTGAATAAATACACTCTATTTAATGATTTTAAGACAGGTTACGTACATATTCTACTTATTGTGCTGCCAATATACGATTCAGTTCAGAGAGAGAGAGAGAGAGACAAGGAGTCTTCTCCCAAGTCGCAAATGCTAAACATATACTTACTATATAGCTGTGGGCAGACTATAGACTAGGTTATCTTATTTTATTCGGCTTCACTTTCTTCATCCCCTAATTTACTTTCAGCGAAAACGCAAGAAAGGCTTAACCGAATGAAAATGAGAACACGAACCTAGGAAAAGTCAAGTGGAAAGTACATGGCTTCACTCTCCCGTGATCCCCAGCTACAATTATACACTTACCTTCCTCTCGGAAACCTTTTCAGCTCAACTTTTCCTATACACGTTACTCGACTTCTCCTTAAAATCTGATTAGCAGTTGTAGACAGCTGAAACTTGGAAGTCAAGTCGACTTAGAGATATGCTGCACGGACACTATAACATCCTACCTTCTACCTCCCTCCTTCTGCACAAACGCCTAATACATATATTAAATTCTCTTCAACTGAAACTCCTATCATTTCATCTTGAACAGAGCAAGGAAGGCTTAGCTAAGAAATGCTATTTAATTCACTTACATATCTCTTTGCTTATTTAGCTGGAATCTTAGAACATTTCAATGCCAGCGGCATTGGAAACGCTTCTTCACAGAACAAAATACTTTTAACTCAATGAATTGCCAAGCTACATGAAAGAACCCGAAACCGATCCGTTCCGAACCAGCAGCGAACATATCACTAACAATTCCAGCTTCTTACAATGACATGCATTGTAGGGAAATGGAAATAATAATATAATAAATGTTATCCTATCCTTTAGCTAAGCATATTAAAGAATTAAGCCAATGAAAATACACATACTGATATAGCTACATCAGTATATGTATTTTAATTAACATTTACTAACAAGCTAAATATAAAGATCTATATCTATATACTCAGACTGTTTTATTTTCTATTTGATTATTGTCCGTGCTGAGTGGTCGTGTATAACCACAATGTTCTGTGAAACACTCAATTACTCACATTGCATCTGACTTACAAGTACTACATTCAAACCTCTTACTCAAGATTAGTCAAGATAAGGAAAATTAAACATAGGGAAGTAACATGAAAAGTTCACCGAGAACTGTTCATCTCGCGACTATTTACTCAGAGAACCTGTTCAGCATTCAATTGCTGAAGCTGTCTCAGTTCCGTAATTTAATTACAGAAAAATAGTTCTTCGAAGTCCTCATCTAAGTTACCTAAAGCGTCTTATGACGAATTTAAATATTTTCAGATATGGGATTGACGTTAATTCGTTTCTAGGCTTGACTTATATGGATTCTAATCTGTATCCGTAACAAAATATCTTTTTGTCTGAGAATTGTTAAATTAGAAAACTATGTACATATCTTCAGCAGCTTAAATGAAGACAATGATACGTTCTACTGAATTAAAAGCCGTGAAATCTAGTTAGCAGATATGCTTGTACATACTTTTTTGCTCCATAAAATACTCTTCAGTTGTTTACTTACAAATAATTGCTTCATAGTCTTGCCTTGACACAAAAACGCTAAAAATACTTGGTACTAGCACTAAACAAAATATAATTGAGATGTGTGGGCTTTGGAATATTATAAACTCCTAACTGGAATATTCAAGGCCGAAAGTGGTTGGAATCGCAAAAATAATTACATTTTGACTAACCATTTACTTTTATACAGCTATCATTTTTACCATATTGTGCAACGGACAGATATCAAGATTTTGTAGTAAAATGAGCTGCTTAACGTGAGAATTAATGCCCGGAATCTACTTAAAAGTGTGACTATGCTACTATAATACATTAGGTTTATTACAAAATGTAGCACTGAAGTTAGTATGAAGGAAAATAAGTGATCGTTTTTGAAAATGAATACAGGGGGAGTGTTTTTTCTTGGTAATTTTGGCGATAAAGAAATTCAGACAACGACAAAGATCAAGGAAATGGGTAAATTATACCAAGAGGAGAGAAAAACTGGCATAATGCATGTCTTTGTCGATATATTTATAGAGCGCAAAGGAGAATTGCAGGAGGTTTGCTTTGTGGAAGACGCTGGATGGAGAAACGGTATGAAACGGATGCTAATCTCTATGTTTAGATCGGTAATTATGCGCTTGCCATCTGAAGCACTTTGTAATGGATTCCGGTGGACACTCCCAATCTAAAATTAAGGAAATTGGCTTATGAAGGGAAAAGACGGACGTTTTTCCGTCCACATGAAGCTGACAAAAAAGGAGAAAGCAACTCACCTTTATTTAAGGAACTTAAAACAAAACGAGCGTTTCATGGTTTCCTTTTATTGCTCTTTTATTTAAATCGTTAATTTTTATTTTATCTGCAATAACTTTCAAAAGTAATAAAAAAAAGTGTGCAAGGATATCCGTAAAAATGCCGTTTCTCTAATATTTAGTGCAAGAAAAGGAAGCAAGTGGAGAAAGCACACATAGTTGGCGATGTTCATTTAATGAAAGACATAAGAGTACTAAAAGTATGGAGTAGGTAAACTTTGTCAATTTGCAGACAAAGTTGCAAGTAGACTCAAACGGTAATAGGTAAACTCGACTGCTGTTCTTTCTTTGTCATTGTCATTGGGAAATGCCGATTTCCATTACTAGAATCCGAGCTTCCTGCAACTACAATCGTCAGAGGAACTTTCAGTTGGATCCAAACTGGAAAGTTGTCTCTGACTCGGTTCATTTCTGCCTCATACATCACACTTATAAATTTTGCTACATGAATTGCGTCCCTATCTCTTGTTTGAGTTTCAGGGAAATGGGAGGGATGAAGTTACACATAACGATCATGAGATTTAGAGTCCTATGAATGACCCAAAAACACAAAAGAAACAAACAGACAAAGATATATTTCAAATGCAGACAAATACACATGACATCTCTTCCAATGAAAATAACTATTTGCATAAATACTGGTCAAACTTGGGGAAAATAATGTCACCGTTATTTATGAAGTCTGCTATAACATAATCCATTAGTGGGACATGAATTCTAATAGCTATGCAATGATATACCTACGTAGTTAGATAAACTATACATAAATACACGAAGATAAGTGGCAAATGCAGAATGTTGGTTCTCTCACTGATATATTAGGTAATTATATCAAATTCAAAAGAAATAATGACAATAAATATGCTTATTTATACCATAATATGAAGCATGCATTAGGTTTCTGGAAAAACCTGATTAAATATTGATGAAAAATGCAAACCTCCATTGGAAGATAATATTAAAGAGAATAATGCTTACAATTTTATGATTTAGTTGGGCCAGTTCTTTCTCGGTGACTTTTCTCTTTTGTTGTTCCGCCTGAGCGGCTTTATACTGAGTATACTTTTGAATGAGAAACATGGTTTTGGAACTCGTGGATCCCAGAATCTTCTCCAGCCTTGATAAACTTTTTGGAATGGGTCGGATTCACAATATGAATGATATATTTACGGGTGAGTTTTGTAAATTTCGTTTTTGTTTAGGTTATCTACTAGATATAAGAATTAGCGAGATAATACAATGGACAATAATAATAGTGTGTGGATGCTAGACAGCATTTTATGTATTCTGGTAGAGAGAACGAGGTTTTCACAAGGGATAGAAAACAAAAGGAAATTGGGTTTTTTTGCTATTGTTTTGGGTAGGTTAAGGGTGAGCACGTTCCGGTGGGAGTGTAAAAAGTGTATTTACATGGGAAAGGAGTTGGTGATGAGTGAGTGTGGTGTCCAGTGCAATAGACATGTGGTTCGCTGGGAAAAGATAAGGAAAAGAGAAGGTTTTCCCCTTGGTTTTCCTTTTCTCTTTTGTGCTAAGTGTTGTGTGGGTAAAACTGCACTGTAGTGATTTCTCGGGAGTTCCACTACTTGTAGTTGAAAAGTAAGCGGTGAGGGAAGGTAAATGGTGTAGATTATGGTCTGACTACGGAGTATGGACTGTCCTAAGCTGGAGAATCAAAAGGTGTAATGCATTTACTAATAAATGGGACAAGAGTGAGATGTTCGGATTTATAGGATGCAAGAAAAGGGAGAAAAAGGGAAAAGCGGGATCGAATCGGTTTCCTTCGGCCAGAAATTCGGCTGACTTCGGTGTTGGTGAAGGGTTGAGAGAGAATGGGCCCTGTTCTCAACTTGCACTCACAATCAGTTTCATTTCAGTTCACTACTGTTCCTCCACAGGACAAAACAGAACAGGACAGGAAGGACTCGGAGGAGCAAGCAAGTCAGGCAGACTTCGTTGACGGCTCTCAACTATACAACGTACAGGAGAATGCCCGAGTTTTTACTTTTCAGTGAAGCTGAGTTTTAGTCGCGTGCATCTGGCACAGGGTCATCTCCATAGCTCCGGCTATTCTGATGTTGCGCCTTTCCCTCCGCATCATCCACAACCAAGGCACTGGAACAGGCAATCAGCAGCATCTCCTCGTCTTCCCTTTCCTTTTAGTGTGCTTCCAACGTTGCTCCAGACTCTGCTGCTACTCCTACCCTACTCCTCCATGGCATTGCATCTCATCGCCCAAGACATGGAAATGTATACACTAGAGGAGATATATGCATGATGTATACATTATTATTGCCAAAGAAAAAGAGCTATATCAACCTTCAGCTTTCTCCAGAATACCTTAACAGCTAAACTTAGCACCTATTGTTCTTTTCATAGAATAAAAGATGGTCCGACAGACAAGTCACTATATGTATTTTCATCTCCAGGAAATGCGTTCTTATACATATCAAGCTATTTTCCCTTTTCTCCTTTCATTTTTAGAATGTCACAAACAAAATGATAAACCAGTTAGACACTATACTGTCGTCGACTCTTCTACTACTACTATATGTTAGTAGTTTATACTTTCTCTTTGTACTTTTCTCCTAAAAGGAAAACAATATTGCCACTATATCCGTTTTCTGTGACTACCAGTAGAATAATATACTTTCCTTGAATTCCTTCCCAGAAACCTATTCCCAAAAGATGAAGAAAATCTTTTCCCTTTTCAAATTCTCTGCTGTGTTTTTAGAGTTACAAAGCTAGAACTTGTTTACTGTCTTTTTCAGGATTCTTTTCCATTACTTTAAGTCAAAAAGAATAAGCCGTTCGCATCTGTACAGACGAGCCTATCAGCATCATCATCTTTGCTCTACTGCAGATTCTCAGCATCTTTCCTACTCTTTTAAACCCGTATATACTATATATGTAACATTTGTTGGATGCACAAAAACCTATATGTGTGTGATTTACTGTAGCACTGTTATTTACAGGGATCAATACTATTGCTACAACTTATTTTAGCGATTTTCCATTTCCGCAATCTATGGTAATGACAGTCAGGATAGTATTGTGCTAGCTCTCTAGACAATTCATGACGTCGCCTTCCATACAGTAATGACGTCAGCACACAGCTATTGTAGCTAGATCGATTTTCCTCACCATCTCATCTTGCATAGCAGTTGAGTAGAGTATGGGATAATATTAGCATGTATATAGATAAGCAAAAAATTTTAGGTTGAGATTTCTTAACACCAAACACTCGCACTCCTACTAGCCCAATGACCACTTACTACGTTCACAAGAAAATCATTTCCACCTTTGTAATTGAGCAGGAGGAGCTAACAAAATAAGTGTTGCTCTTTATTGGCATGTGAAATAATTTCAATCTAACGGTTATTTCAAAATAAACCATTGCAAAAACGGCTGTAACAAAGTAGCGGAGGTAATACCCATAATACAATAAAACCTACTAAAAATTATTTTGTTTTAAACATTTCACGTAAAAAATAATGAATGAACTTCGAAAATAACCAAAGTTTGTGATTCCAAAAATTCTATGAGTGGAAAATCAAACTTTCTAAACGATTTTAGTCCACGCGGTAATTCAAAGGAAGACAAGCAGAAATTTTAACGGGAGCACAAAATACTCTGTCTGCAGCAAGTTTCCTCAAGAATGCTTTAAAAATCCTATGGAATTTCTAGTTACTTTTTATTATTTCATTACTAAGTACTAAGTACATAGGGAAAGTTTTATAGTTTTATTGTTGTCCCAGTTTAATACAACGTTAAATATATTCTATGCTGTTTTATGTTTCGTAATAATATTGACTTCATAATAATATACTTCTCATTCCTCAAAATGAAAAAAAAAACTTATTTAGGCAGAAAAATTTTATTAAAAACTAGAACAAATTAATGTCCAACTTTGGCCAGCATTTTCTGATGTTTTAGTCTACCTTACATAATAACGTTCTGTAATCCCAATAAAAAAAGTACCTGACAACAGGCAGGAATCGAACCTCTGACTTCCGATAGGGAGTCAGACACGTTAACCACTAAGCCAAGCTAAAAAGCGCGCCAGCGTGGCTTGGCGGTAAAAGTGTCTGACTCTAATAGTGCAAATCGGGAGTTCGATTCCTGCTCAACTACAAATCTATTTTTATTGCAACTTTTTTAATCTCTACTTTTTTCCTCCCAAATTAAATTTAATGATGTTCAGGACGTTCTGAAACTTAAAAAAGATCTGGTTATAAATTTTCGAATTAATTCGTTAAACAACTTTAAAACGTGATTTTCTATTGTACTATCTTTTTATGCAAATAATTTCAGATAATTGGCATCGTAAGCAGTTATTATCTTCCATATTACATTTATAATGACTCATTATGATACAAAGCCTCTCTATACTTCATCACAACGGATGGAATTTGCTTATATAAGTACAACTTACCCGTAATGGTCAAATTATCGCACAACACTTTCGCATATTTGGTGCACATTTTTGAAAATACTTAATGACCAGTGTGGAAGAACACAATTTTTGCTTCATGACACAAGAGCAAAACAGCAATCAATCAGCCATTGCAATGATTTTATTTTGAAATTTACTCGTAGAAGGAAGAAAAGAAACAGAAAGTGTGAAGGGAATAATGACAGTGAACAAATTATTTGAATTTTATTTTTTAGACATAGAAAACTCATGAGAGTTAAAACAGGTAGGTATGGGTAAAGTGATCAATTGTCTTAATTAGAAAACGTATAGGCATAGCTGCACAACAAGTGAACTAAAGTAATTTACTTACATAGGAAAAAGTAGGCAAGAATTTTAGCAAGGAATGTCATAAATGTCAACTGGTTATCGGCTCCAACCGGCAAATTCGGTAATTGAAGGTCTCATACGATGAACTAGCTAACTCACACCATAAATAAAATAGAGGAATATTTTCATAATACATCCTT
>JAAAYG020007134.1:1968-21324 GCA_009936455.2 Tomocerus minor | reverse complement strand
GAAGAGAAACTAAATCCGAAGATTTTCATTGATAATGACAGGGGGAATTAATTTTTTTGTATTTCCAGCTCATAGATAGTGCAGTGATTAGTTAGATTGAATTGCAGTGGAGCCAGCCAGTGAACCGCCTCCGTAATATTCCTCGCTAGTGAATGAATCGATCATTTTCATTGCTGTACACATTAATAGCTACCTGGTTTTGTGTTTCTTTCTCCTGTCTCATGGATTATCAGTCAAGTAGCCTTCTTTGATAAGCTGTTTCATTTTTCTTGGGGAAGCTTCCATTTTTCCCTGATTGATGAGTTTCACCTCCTGCAGTTTCTTTGCCTCAATTTTCTTTTCCCATTCGGACCACCCATGAAAACGATTGTTCATGCTTTTGTGCTGATAGAAAACCAAGCAGATTCTGGAAGGATAGAGTCGATTGGGGGTTTTCAAGGCGGTTGTTGCATGCATCTCGTGTTTAGCACATTGGAGGACGACAGCACCGTGAGTCAATGCAATGGCCACTCCGCCCAGATGAGTGTCCTTGAACGCATCTTCATTGTCCGAGAAAGATTCATTGACTTCAGGAATCACTTTTGGTTTAGGAGGTGCGACGAAACAACTAGGGGGTGGAGGAGCATGAGGATGCGGGTGCATATTCATGTTCATATTCGGAGCAAAAGGTAAGGGAGGTGGTGCCCAAGAATTCGTCATTTGACTCTGAATATTTTGTAGCTGTTGCTGCTGTTGAATTTGTTGCTGAATTGTATTTTGATAAGGAGAATATTGATTAATGTTCATATTAACGTTCATAGGGTGTCCGAAATTGGGCGTGGACATGCCGCTCATCCCCATTCCGCTCATCGATCCCATGTTCATATTTAAACTGGAAGCTTGTGGATGAGCGTGAGGATGGTAAACGGCGGAAGAGCCATAAGCGGCCGCCGCCGCCGCTGCCGAATAGTTCGAAGAGTAGCTGGAAGGGGCAGGAGCATTCCAAGGATTCAATGGGTTCATCGAATTCATATTCATTCCGAAATGGTGTTCCGGGGGAGCAGGTGGTCCGAATGAGGAAACGGAGGATCCCGACGGTCCCATTCCCCCGCCGTAAGGAGAGCTCATGGATGACATGGAATTGGAACTTAGCATTGAGGAAGTGGAGAAAGGCACACCGCCGACTTGCGATGAGGACATAGACATGGATGGAAGGCACGGATTGTGAGGATGAGGATGGTACAGTCCGCCAGAAGGTGGCGGAGCTCCTGAGGCTGCCGACGCGGCGTAATTACTTTGTCCCGGGTGAAAATAGGAACCTTCGCCCAGAGCAGAGGAAGAAGCAAATGGACCGAGTCCGGAAGATTCTCTGGAGGCGGCAAGACTGGCGGCGGAACCTGCAGCTGCTGGAGCTGAGGAGGAACTGGAGTGATTGGATCCTGAAGTCGAGGAATTGCTTTTGTGGTGGTGATGAGCATGATGAGCGTGGTGGTGATGGTGTGTGGAGGAGGATCCTGAAGAGTGGTGGTTGTGGGAGTGCGGGTGGTGGTGGTGTGGGGGCGGGGCTGAGCGAGGACTAGACGTAGAGTCCGGAGGAGATCCCCCAGACGGAGGACTGCTCATCGACGAAATCATCGACATGGACTCAGCCTCCGTCATGAACGTGTGCCGGAAGGAAGGGAGGATCGGACTCATACTGCTGTAGCCCGGAGTGACATTCCCGCTGCTGGGATTCGGACTCAGATTATTATTCGGACCACCGCTGGGCACACCACCGATAGTAATTATGTGGTTAGCGCCCCCACCGAGTAAACCACCTCCACCGCCGATGGGAATCCCACCTGAGGGATTACAACTACTCAGATTAGGATTACTACTTGATGAGTGTCTACTAGAACTTAGTGTGTTACTGCTTAGGTCTGTCAAACTGCTGCTGTGTCCGAAGGGCGAGGTCACGCTGCTGCCCGAATGACCTCCCGACTGACTCGACGCTGCCGACGATGAAGAAAATGGGTGATCGAAGTAGGATCGGAATGGAGATGTCGCGGCTGCACTCGGAGGTGTCAGGTGTCCATGCGACTGCGCCGAGGCCCCCGCCGACGGTGACCCGTGGTGTGAGCTCACCCCTCCACTCGCCCCGTGTCCGAAATGGTTCCAGAGGGACGCGGCTGCTGCTGCGGCTGCCACACTCGACGTCGCACACTCCGAATCTAAAACCGTCGATGAGATCTGACTATTTTGCACTTCTTCGAGACTCATCCCCGAATGCGGGGAATAAGCATGAGAATTAATGTGATTGTTTGGCATTAATAGATTACTGAAGGGGTGATGAGGATGATGCGAGTACGCCGGATGAAAACGGCTGTCGAACAGAGGAGACTGCTCCGTCCCGGATGACCCCATCGAGCCGCCCGACGCCGTGCCGTTCGTCAGATGCTCGTCGAACAAAGACACCTTCTCCCTCTTCAATGGCGGCATGTCTGAATAGTCAGGTGACTTTATCGACGAAGAGCCGGGAGAATTCGCAGAGGCTGAGGGTGTTAGTCCTCCGCCACCTCCACTGCCACCTGTTCCCCCGGAAGAGCCGCTACTTCCTCCGCCACCCCCTCCTCCTCCTCCGCCTCCTGAACCACCGCTGTTTGTTGATGACGAAGAGGAAGATGGCGGCTTGGCTTTCCCTCTCCGGCGGGATGGCAGCAGAGGAACTTTCCTCACACGCACCTTACACGGGAATCTGAAACATGGACGGAATCCCTGGATTCGCAAATCAATTCATAACATAAATGACAACATTGAACATTTAAAGCAAGGGTTAATTTGGTTATTTGTGTCAATTTTTAGTACAGCCTTTCAGAAACATCAGCTCCAGTTTTTTAAGTAGCCAAAACGTCGAATAGATTTCGCCAGAGAAGATCAGATCAAAGAGTTCGGAGTACAGAGTGAGGACATGAGATAGAAACAGACATTTAAAACAATTGCATTTCACTCTTCTACAAAATCTACTGTAGGTAGTCTTTTTTTTTGTAAAAAAAATAGGCTTTTCACATGACATAACGCCCATGATGAGAAATAAGGGAATCCTCTTTTATTGCCAATAAAACTTAGCAGATAAAGTCTTTGTATGGGCTTCAAGAGTAAAAATAGTTATCACCGAAAAATCACAGAAATTATTTATGAAATTGAAATATAGACAATAATTATCCATATACTTGACACAGGTGAGTACAGCCAAACTACAAAAGCGGACACAGGACAGCACAGGAGGATTTTTTACAATTTTTACAAGGTTATTTCGTGTTATTATTGTTATTAATTAAAGAAAGCTTGGGATTTCCCCGTGCACTATATAATATACGTTCATTTATCACAAACTACTGTAGAGAAAGGACAAGACCGAAAAAGAGTGCTTAGAAACATGCAATGAAATTGAAATCGGAAAGCAAATCCAAGAATAATGTAATAGAATGTTCCAGACGACTTTTACACGTGTGTGTTTCTTTTCTGAAGTTCAGCACTCACTTTTTAAGGATTTCTAGTTGACCTTTCTTGACCTTTTGTTTCTGTCCATCTTTAGATCCGTGTTCGTCCGTATCGTCGAGCTTGTACAATGGGAACACATGGTATTGTTCATCGTCGCCCTTTCCCAGCGTTCGATTCCTCGTGAAAGAGACAGTCTGCAAGGGCAATAACATAAAAGTCAATGCTAAGAAAATGCAAGTAATTCCATAGGAAAACGTAAGATTAGCAATATTCCGAGAATAAAGTCGGGGGATGTTGAAACATACCACAGTGCATCCGTTGATCATGTTATGAGCATCTTTATGAGCATGTGAGGCATAATCGAGGCAAGCAGTGACCCCCGAAAAAGGTCTTCCAGGTCGATATCCCAAACGACACTCCAATCCTTCATTTTCATGCTCGACTTGATTGCGATAGGATTCGGGAGCGACTCTCTCGTACAATGGAGCTAAATGAGTGGCCAAGTGCTGTACCTTCTCTTCCAACTCACTCTCCTGCATCAACAATGACAAGGCACGTTAAAATAAGCAAACCTAAGCACAAATCTAGAAATTACTACACACATCATGTACATCCTTGTGGATATGTCAGGACCCGAAAGTCAACGCAATTTCTACACACACAGGAACAACTAACCAAGTTGTTTCATTCAAATTCTTTCTACAGCCTCACAATAGATTCAGCCCATAGGCTACCAATTCAATTTAACTTTTGTATTTCTAATGTACAGCTATATCTAGAGATTTCAAATTCTCATGTATATCCCTACTATACTATACTATCTGCAAAAGATTACAATTTCAGTGCAGGATGAAGTAGGAGAGGATAAAATAGATACGCATGCATACAGTAGCATAGCAGCAGCAGCACCCATTTCATTCTATTTCACTTTACGCATAGAAAAAACTGATTTTTGACGGTTTAAGATGTTCTTCCACTATACTGAACTGTTTTGGTTTATATAACTTTCCCTGCGCTCTGTCATTCCCTTCTCTCTATTATAGTCATCTAAGGGTTTAGCACAAAGATTGGAAGGAAAAGTAAGCTGGTGGATGATATCGCATCAAGCAAAGGCTCTTTCCCTATTATCAAAATGGCCTGAATCAGCATAAAACTCTGGGAGAAAAAGTCTAAAGTTTGGCCGTTCTGAATGAGAAATTGGTGGCCATTTCGACCTCATCATCCATCATCTATCACCACAACCCAACCGCAGTAATGGCTCAGCAAATCACTTTTTTATGTAAAAACTGTATTGATAAAGAGTGCAAAATTTTTGCATGGGGCTTGGTAGGGGGTTGGGCAAAATGAGATAAATTCTTCACTCTACTCTCGCAGACTTTGTCAGGGGAGAGTTCTTATATATTATAGCTATGCACTGCTAACTACCAACATCACATCCATATATGATCATCATATAATATGTAGAGAAGAGTAGAGGATAGCCGAGCAGAATTACAATCAGATTCGGACTCCTTTATACTTTGCGATAGTAAGCAAAACTTGGGCTCAACTCTAATAATGCATCTTTTCACAGTAAACCAAAAAGGAGTTTTTATAAGATTCCAACATCCACGGGGTTCCCTTGTCTTGGAAGTTGGAACTTTGGCGGTTATGCAATACTCATACGTGCTACACTAGTAAATACATCATGCTAAAGTAGGGAAGATAGTTTTATTATGATATAGATTAGTGCAGTAAAAGCGTATTTCAACCTTAAGTCATCGCCTAGTCAGATTAAGTCTAAAAATGAGATATATATTAAAGAAGAGTATAATATTATAGATCTATGTAATATATTTAATATAGTTGATTAGGTAGGATAAAAGTTTAGATATATGCAATTGCTGTGTATAGTGTATTCCGAATTTTATTCGGGAACTACTTAATAATGGTCCAGGTTTAATAAAGTGTGCCGTTACATTAGTTTCCTTTAATATTTAGCAATTTAATAATAATTTGGTAGATTGACGGGTTTTATGGCTGAAGATAAAAGTAAAGGGTGCAATTTAGAAGAAAGTACCTCATGTTCTTCAGTGAGACGGAATTTACGGACGTTGCGACTGCGAGCGTATTTGCAGCCATTGAAGAACATGGACCATGCACAACCGAAGGAGTAGGCAGCACCGCACGTGTCCGGATCGACACCTTGACAGGCACAAGAGCGCTGCTCATTCGTGTCACTCCGTCTGGTTGTAGGGATGCCAAATCGATTCAACTTGTACACCATCGTGTCGTACAAATTGTCAGCAAAATGTGGGGGAACTCCTTCCCATATCACACAGCACACCACGATCCACGCTGTAGAACATTTGTGACCTTTACGATGCTTCACCAGAAACAGCAATTGCTCTTCGTAGCTCCCCCGTCTGATTATCTGCACACAACAACCCACCAAACATTATTAGCACGCTTCCCTTACTTCATCCATTTATTCCCTTCCTTCCCTCAAAATACATTTATCAGCTACATTCATCCGTATCATTTAAGAAAACATATAAAACGGTTCATATTCCGAAAGAAATACTTCATTTCTCAGTATTGATATTCACATTTTAAGATTTTTCCTCTGCGGAGACGTAATTATCACGCCACGGCACATTGAAATATATCAAACGTAAAAATGACAAATTGTAAATGAAACAGATAAAAGAGGATATTGGAATGTTATGAAAGTCTGTATTAAACAGATTAAAAAGATTATCAGAACAAATGAATTAAATGCACAGTTAGTTGAAAACTGGTTTTCTTAAGTTTAATTTGTGTTTAGGTAGTAAGGAAGGGGTTGGTGGTGCTTACCCATTTGGCTAAAGGACACCCTTGACTGGTTTTGCCCTCTTTTCCAGTATAAATCACTTTCTCGAATCGTATTTGCTGTCCACGGAAGCCAGTGCGGGTTTCTATCGACTCCCGCATTTCGACGAGAGTATGAGCAGCACCCAAGTGTGTGTAAAAAGGCCCAGGCTCAGCATGAACTTCGTCAGCGGGAAAACACCCGCATTCAACCATAGGAACATCTTTCTTGTCCTTGTCGTCAGCACCGTCTTCCGTGTCAGAATCTATTAAGCTAGGATGATGCATGATGGGCCCATCATCGTCCTCGACTTTCATTTTCACATTGTTACTTGGATTGCCACCCAAGCGAAAATTCACTGTTTGATTTTTGTCAAAGTCTCTTTCCTTCGGCTCTTCTTTGACACGGATATTATTAAACTTTGAGTTTTCATTCCCCTTCAAACCGCACTTTTGATCTTTGAGCGTGGGATTGTCGTCAGAGAATTTGGTCGAGGAATTATTATTATTGTTCCCATTGCCGTTTCCCGTCTGCTTGTTTTTCTTGGCTTTTTTCTTCTTTGCCGGTCCGGGATTTGGTTTCTGTTGAGAATTGGGATTGTTGGAGTTGGTGGTGCTATTAGTGACACTGCCACTACTTATCAACGGGGACACACGGTCACCACCCTCAGAGTTGGGATTATTAGCACTACTACTAATACTGGTACTTACATTCATAACAGTATCACTGATAGAACTACTCGTGCTAATATTACTACTGCCAAACTTTTTTCTTCGTTGGCTTTCGGGGCTGCTGCCTTTTGCTGTTGTAAGAGGATTTGTATTTCCTAATTTGGTGGGGCTCTGAGGGTGGCCACTCGCTAAAAAAGTCTCCGTCTGCTTATTATTGGATTCCAGATTTTCAAAGTCCATTTCATCATTGAAAGAGAAAGTGGAATTATTATTTTTGTTCTTTTTACTATTATTGTTATTGTTGTTCTTTGTTTTTCCTTTGGCGACGATCGTGTCGGGATTGTTGCTATTTTTCCTATTATTGTTGTTGTTGGATTCTTCAGTCTTTGATACACTAAGGTTAATTTTAGAGCCGAGAGGCGGAGGAGGGCCGGTAGAAGATGACTCGGAAGATTGTGAGCCCGGCTGCTGCATGTGTTGCTGCATCTCATGAGAAAGTGGAGGAGGAACGGCTCCGAAATGAAGATCATAACTACTCGGACTTTGACTGGAGCAGGAGGAAGAGTCCTGCTGATGTGACTGCGTCTGCTGCGAGTGTGGATGATGAGCTAGAGAATGATGAGAATGATGTGAGCTATTCAAGTTCATCAGAGTAGCTTCAAAATTGACAGCCGAGCCGTCGTCAAAAGGTCTTGTCGAAGACCCAGATCCAGCTCTCGGCCCAGACCCAGAATTCCCTGTGGTTTTTCCAGGCAGGATTTGTAGTGATTCACAAGGATCGATTTTTCTCTGGCCATTTCCATTTTCCAGCAGCTCCTCAACTTTTCCAGACTCCCTCCCTAGCCCACTACCCGGGCCGGAGCTCGGTGTTGTTGTTGATGGTCGGAAATGATGGTGATGATCGTGTTGCTGTGGACCGAAATTCTCTGCGTAGCCACTTTCTGAATTTGGATTTTGGTAGGGTTGGTAGGGGTCAAAAGGACGCCGGATGCCTGACTGCTGTGGTGTGTGAAAACCAGCATCCATATTATTCCCTGGTGGGTATGGCGGGTAATTTGAATTTGAACTGCCGTAATTTCCATAATTTTGCGACTGGTGGTGATAGTAAGGGTTTTGTTGTTGGTGTTGTGGATGATGCGGGTATTGGTGCATCATTTCCCCGTCCGAGGCCTTAATTTCACCTGGATACCTGCTAGAGTTGTGTAAACTCTGTCGGGGATGAGTCAGGTACCCAGGTAACTCGTTTGGGTGACCGGTCGGGTCATTCGCTCCACTCTTTCCAACCACTCCATGTCCATTCTCAAGTCCATTCGGCACTTGTCCATTTGTGTTCACTGAGGCATTCCCGTTCATTCCATTCGTGTTGTTGTTATTGTTGCCTCCGCCACTCTGCCCTTCCCCATTCAGGTAACTCTCGAAAGTACTGCTTGCAGAGTTGTTACTACTACCGTTGTTATTGTTATTATTATTATTATTCGGGTTTTGCATCGGAGGACTCTCATTCGTCGAGGATGAGGAATGATTGGAATTTCCATTGATTCCGTTCCCGTTAATCCCGTTCACGTTGGAATTGTTTGAATTACTCGGTGATTGATGTGTGATGTGAGGGGAGGGAGTTGTACTCGGTGTGTACTGTCGCCGAGGACTGATACTACTCGGAGGAGGAGGGTAAGGAGACGATGAGACGGAAATCGGCTGAATCGGATTCGGTGGGCTGGGCCCAGAGAATCCTAACTCTGGAAGAGAGTTCCCGCCTCCGTTCGTCTGCGGGGGTGGAGGTGGTGGGTACGGTGAATGTGATGGAATGTTTAGATTGTTTCCTAAGCTAAACGAGTGCTGACTCCCGGGTGAGGGCTGATTCGGACTAAATGAAGACAATTCATTCACTCCTAGCTGTGGAGTGTATGATTGGCCTCCCCATGGCTCTGGAGTCGAGGCTGATCCAGGGGTGCTCCAAAAACGCTCTCGTGGTGAAAAACTGCTCGAATTATCTGAGGCTGTCGTTGGTTGACTATTCGGGTAGCCGTACGGTGACATCATTGACGACTATAAGATAAATAAACATTTCAATATTATTTTATCAATATTTAATTATTAGATTTGTAAGTTCTTCATACAACTTTTTCTCAAAAATTATTCTAATTTTAATTTTTTCTTTTCTTGGAAATTCTCTTTTCTCTTATATTGCCACAGGGAGTCTTTGCCAATAAGTAAAACGTTAATTAAGGTCAAAAATGTAAAAATACGTCTGCTATTTATAAACATAATTCCTTCTGTCCACGATGTCGTCTGGAATGGGAAGGAGAGGAAAGCTCGTTGGCTCTATAATTACCGACCGGGCTCTAAAGCAATTTGTTTCATGCATAGATACGTAAATGCTAGGAGGTCGTTTATTTTAGTAATTTTCCTTTTGCAATTACATAATTTCCTCGCAGACAAATTTCATTAGAGGATTTAGTGTCCATTCCACTTCCCATAACCTTCTAACCCAACCGCAGTAAATTACATCTTACACACAACTATCTAAAACGTTACCAACTAAGAATCTACTAGTAAAAATCCTTAAATGTTCTAATAGGAAAACGTCATAGAGCTCCGTATAATATATAAAAGGCTCAATGTTCCATTTTATTCCGCAGTGAGTCCTATATTTGCTTATATATTGAGAATAATGCCTCTACTAAAGTGTAAAAGGCAGTGAAAATGTGTCGACTACTGCACTGCTAACCCGACGAGAGGATTCCTTATAAGGTTACAAACGAAGCCAAATTAAAAATGACAATTCATCTTCCATTTCAATTCGTTCCACATCCCATTAGCTTGGAAATTGAATAGAATTGAATTTAATCCAAGCCAATGCAGTGTTGTAGCATGGCATGCTCTATTTTTTGCCGCATTACATATTACCATTTCCTTCCTCTCTCTCTCTTGCTCTCCTTCACTTCCACAGCTACTTCTCTTTGAATTGAACATCAAAAATCCATTAATCACTTCGTGTCAACATGGCCTTTCATATTCATCACATCACATCAGAACCAGAGCTGTTCCTATTCCTATATATATCTGAGAATCTGATAAGATCTCACTGAACTTGCCACTAATAAAATATCCAGGCCAGGTTAAAGCCTACCTATTCAATACGTGTATAATTAGAATTTCTTGTCCTAGCTACTCACACACACACACATACACACAACAACAAAACAGCATACACTATTATAATACTAAAGGAGATTGTTCACTGTCTGCAATGTTTTGCCTCATGGGTTGAAATATTGATGTGTTCGGATATTTTTTACAAGATCTAGTTCTCTATTCTTAGGATCGGTTATATTGTGAAGCTAATAAGTGATGGGTGTTGTGTGTCCAACGAATATAATGGCCTGTTTTTACTGTTAACTACTTGCTATGCAATAATTCCGCTAGAAAACTAATCAGCGACCCTTCTCTCTCCTTTTAAACACTGTTAATGAAAATACAAATATGCAATAAGTGGCCATATAACTGTAAGGATATTATTATTATGTAAATATACTTTCTATATAGTGTCAATAGAAAAAGGAGCATGTTTTTTGTCTCTCTATCTTTCATAAGGAAGAGGAGTTAAAAAGGTCTCTTGGGCATGTACACAATATAATATTACGTTATTCTATTCTAAATGAGCCATAAACCATAGAAGAAGCTATCTAATTCTAAGAACTTTGACAGATTCAGTGCAAAGGCCTTTGCTATTTTGTTATATTAGTGTGTAAGGTGATATAGTTTGTATTGTAGCATCTCCATCATCTCTCACAGATCTGGAACACATGATAATTTTGGAGTATATTGAAGGTTGAGTCGAATTCTAATAATACCGATCTACTACTACGTAGCAGAGCAAAGCATCTCATTTTGCTTTATACAAGTGGCAAAGGAATAGAAAGAGGCAGCTAGAAGAGGAATACTTACATATTCCTATCCCATTATCCTCTCTTTTTAAAGCCGAGACAACAAATATAAATACGAAGGAAGGAACTGAGCTTGGCTTGCTTGGTTAAAGCCTTTTCTCTACAGCTAGCTACATTCACAATGCAGTCAGAGTCTCATGTGTGATTGCTAACGATAAGTTTTCTTCATTTTGAGCCTCTCTCAACTATACAAACAGAGAAACGTGATGTGAAACCTTATAAAGTGATGCTAGTAGGACACGTACATATGGGAACTACGTACATACGTAACAGAATTAGAAAAACTCATATACACAATATCATAACATCTCTCAAAGGCATAATAACTCCACATTGAGATTTATATCTAGATTTTATCTTATCTTAAGCACTAATACATACACACATACAAACTACACTTTTGTTTATTGTCCTGTGTACATTTCTTGTGATATTACCTAATCTCCACATTTTAATATAACTTCCATACTAAATGACATACTACATAGGTACCTACTAGAGAGATATAGTGGTAGATCTTGTAAATAGATCAGAGAATGAAAATAACGTTTTTTTGTTCTTTCTGCATATATAGTTCACATATTACTACTTTAGTATTTAACGTTGTAGGATGTATCTATATACCAGTTACGATTACGTGTGTATTTACACATAACAGTATAATTCTCTATGTAAAAAAGTACAGAACTGCATTTAGCTCTGTGGCCTGATCCACATCTGACAAATAAATTTCCTTTCCTTTTTGCACGGTTCATCTTTCACTTTACGTTTCACATCCTTCTTTCTGTTCTGTAGCTAGCTAATCGTGCATATTACTGCTCTGAACCATATTATAATATGCTGCAGCTCCTACATAGAATACTAATACTAATACACAAAATTATTTACTTATATGCATGTTATTCTGCATTTATATGCCTAAAATGTAAAGTTGCTATAAATATAAAGAAAAGTTAGAGAGGCTCTTATAATAGCTTAACACTAACTAGTATGGAGAGTAAAACGAAATGTGTAAACTATAAGCCTGAGTCATGTCAGCTTCGGCTGAAGAGAGGAAAGGCAAAAAATGAAAATGAAACAAGGGCCAGGTGGTTGCTTGTTTTTCCTTCATGGTCGAATTTTTACGAGTACCTAAACTACTAACACTATAATAAAGTAAAGCCGTGCTGTTGTCGAAGCAAACCGAAGCCTTGCTTTTCACTAATAAAACTAAATCCGGACAGCATAGAAATAATATCTATAACATGTGTAGAAGAATACACGTCAAAATTATTACTGTTATATATTTCGCATGCGAACAAACACATCGTTAGCTCTCTCTCTCTCTCTCTCAGTCTCAGTCGACATATCCAATTCTATCCACTGCGTAAATACAAAAATATTATAATCTGATTTTCTTCTTTTCCAATAGAGGTTTGCATTAAATATCAGGAATACAAATAGAAAATAGCCTTCTACCCAACACATCAATAACGAAACTAATAGAATGGGATATGTTCCTCCTTCTCGGATGCAATCATGCATGGAGAAACTTTTTAAAAAAAAAAGTTTAAAGTGAAAATCCTTTATGATGAATGTGTACTTATATGTAAAAGGTAGCCAACAAAGTAAAGCATAATATAATATAATATGTGAATGTTTGATGTGGTGATGTGTTGTGATTTGATGTGCGGAGAGTGAATGAGGAGAGCTCGATCCAGTTCAATTTGGGTAGTGAGTCGAGTCGAGTATTATGGCAAATAGGCAAACGCCCATTGTAAACTAAAATAAATCCCTTGTCCAATAAAGCCATTCCATTTCTATTATATTCTCTGAGGAAACCTCAGAAAATAGAATTTGACTCAACTTGCTGTTTGGCAAAATCCACAAGTGAGCCACTAAAACCCCTTAGATTGCATTTCATTTGAAATGCCGACAAAATTTGATTTAGCACATACAAATCACATAGATATTATAATGCAAAGCAATGCATAAACCAAAATGCTCATGTTCAACAAAGCTTATAGATCACAACTCGTAGTTTTGAAACCATAATACTATCTGTATATATAATTTACCAATAGATTTGTATTTGTAGTGTCCGCGTACTACTACCTTCTTTTATTACGGCTAAACCCATTGAATTCATTTTCAATTTCCGATCCATTCTTCTCCATACCACGCACAGTAAACAGATCAACACAACCATATTAACCAATATCAACCTACCTACCTATACTAAACAGCATACTAGAAATTGTTAATCTATTTCATTGCATTCGGTGTTCTCTGCATTTATTACAGAACAGAGCAACCTCCAAGAATATTACCTTGTCCATCTCACACTAATATATTTAGGTGGACAAAAGAATGATCAGTGATCACTGAATTGGATTTAATCTGATAATCTTTAGAATAAATTCTTTAGACTAAATTTTCATTTACGGTCAAACAAACTAAATTGAATGAATTCAAAGTTTTTCTTAAGTTTTATAGTAGCAATAGGAAATGTTTTGAGGATAGTAAATGTGTATTTTTTGAATGGAAACAGTAGGATGTTAAATGGAAAATGGGAGAAAATGATGTGTTACTATTCATAATGCTAAGCTACAACTATTAAGTGCAGAAAGCCTGCTACTGAATTTATTTAAACGATTAAGTTGACTATAAATTTCGTGAGCATAAAGTAAGGCACATATTGTAGGTAGATGTAGAGAGTATGTCTACCTTTAGAACATAAGTTAGGTGATTCGAATTCAATTGTGCTAATCCATAGTCAAAACTAAACGATGCTACAATAGAGTTTTGAATAGTATATAAGTAGTAAGTATAAATATATATATGGATGTATATAGATAGAGACGGTGAGTATATGAGTAGGATGTAATAGTAAGCGTAGAGCCTGTAGTAAAATGGAAACATGTGTTTCCATTTTATTTTCTCTTGTCTACAGCTTGCTTTGCTCCATTAATAATAATTCTATTGCTTAACAGTGAGGCATGCATGTGACTGTGAGTGTGACCATAATGCTATATATGCAATGACACACCGTGTAGCTGTAGATCGAGCTACTACTATAGGAGACTAGCAGAATCTCAATGCTCGACAGTGTTCCGTTCTGTGCAAATAAAAGAACTAGTCCAGAATCTCAATGAGGCAGAGAGGAGAGTTGTTCTTGGCTCCATCAGTTTCACTTCACTTTAGCTATGCACACAAAGCAACGACGACCTAAATGCATAAAATCCTGCTAAAATTTTCTTTTGCCTCTTGCAAATTTTCATTGAAATGGTTTAATACAAAGAGTCAATGCACATCTGCACCCCTACTTATGTATGTATATGGACACTGTACACAAAATATCATCTCTGATCCTAAGTACTGTTCTGTGAGATGGAAAAGGCTTACTTACTTAGTTTTATTTTAGGCAGGGAAGGAAAGGAAAGCTAAAATGCTTTCTCTCCAGCTCTGGAAACAAGTGCTACATATTTTTATTTTTATGCATTATTAAGATGCACTTCACTTTGCACTTTGGCACTATAACAGAACTGCAAGGGATGGCACATTAAATTAAAGTGCAATGCTCAAGAAAGTTGAGAATAACTAAGGACCTTTCCTGTTTTGGACTCTACTTATATTTATATAGGAAATATACCTACCTATCCTATACATGCACAATGAATATCTCTATACATATCAACTCTTTCAAATCATACTATTTTCTCTCATTTAGACTTTCTGTTCTATCTTTGTATAATTTCTCCATAATCTTATTACTCTCTCCAGTTTAAAAAATGGAGTTTGAGGAGAAAGGCTTATCTGATGTGATATGTGATATGCTCAGTCACAGATAATTTTCAAATAACCTATCCTATTCATTGCTGTGTATATAATATAGAGAGCGTATATACGTAGCCCTTTTCATGATCTCTCTTCCTCTTCCTACAACACAATGACGTAACTTTATATGCAAAGAATATTATACATAGTAGTCTAATATGTATTTTATTGAAAGGATTGTTTCAGCTCTCCTGCCCTGCCTCTCTACACTCTTTGCAGCTGAATTGAACTGAAGTGAACTGCAATACACGACACTATAATAAAGTAGATAACAGTTTATTAGAGCTACTAAACCAAGAGACTACTCCGGCAAGAGAAACAGAAGGGATCAGCGTGTGTCTTTGTTTTATTTCATGGTTACTGTTATAGTTATAGTTATCGTGGAATATAGAGCACATTTTTCCTCTCTAAAGGCACTACACACCAGTTCGTGAGCTCGTTTCTTTTCCAATAAAAATTTACCAGCTTCCATGACATGGGTGACAATTTACAAATCTCATCTGTTGGTCATGGAAATTAAATGCTTTAATTTCCTTTGGCTATCCAACTACTGTATTTTGTACAACCATAATTTTCACCATATTGGAAATACTAGAACCAACTTTAACAATCCAGAATTTCAATGTGTATTAGTGTATTGTAATTATTTAAATCGACTTAAAAAATATACTAACAGGCAATACGTAAAATAGCTATCTATAATAAAAAATAAAAATAATTAATAGAATACACAAAATTATTGTATACTTGTATACTTCCTTCCCATAAATGCAAACTGTATAATAAAACACAATTCAAACTTGCTGATGAAAATGCTCATAAAATATCAAAATCAAATAATTAAAACATACATGTAAAGAATTGTAATACTAAGATGCACTATTTCTATGTACATTTGCATTTATGCGATTTTTGTATAAAAACACAGTAGTAATTGTCTTAAATGTTCTCCACTATTTTGTCAAGAGTCCGAGGAGCATAAACTTCACAGAGAAAGAAATGCAAGAAGGCAAATATCGAAGTGGAACTGTCAGTCTGAGGACAGAAAGGAGCGAGGAGCATTTTATTTGGCTTTAATGAGCAATTATAAAATTGGACATGCACAGCCATGCCATGCCATATATCATAGATCAGAAAAAGTCACAGGCGACAGTAAGGAACCGGACGTGTTGATAAAAAAAGTTCCATGTCGACCATTGTTGTTTTAACACAATGAGCCCAGCATGCTACGGCATACTGTGTCTGCATTAGCGTTATTAATAATTTCTTTATGAGCCCGTAGTATTCCCTATTCAACACTATCACCTTTTCAATCCATATGCATTAACGAACTTTTACATTGTAATTTATAAATCTTTGGACCTGTAATTTGCAATGGACAAATATCAAAGTTATTTCTACTACCTCTTCCAATATAAACGAACATGAATTATTAATTAATTACATGATGTGGAAAAACAAACGGAGTATTTATGGTCTGCGTCTCCCTCCTTTTCCCAAGACGGAAATTTTCCTAATTCCAATTACTGTTACTGCATAAGAGTCTGTTGAAAACTAAAGATGATAAAACTTAGGAGTATCCTGCCTATAAAGTTAGCTTAAAGCAAGTTTTAAATGAAGTTACAGTTACTATTTTCAGGAATATCTATTAATTTTTTATTAAACTTTTCATCCAGAACCACACACCCTGACGAGTTAGCGGATATCCCATAATCCCATCTACATCATTTCATAAAGAATTAGTTCTCAATGCAGTTTTCTGTCCAGTTGACGTTAATAGGAACTTGGATTTGGAGATAATAATTTCATTTGGAAAAGGAAGTAAAATTCATAGCAATAATAATCTCCGTGTAGGAACAATGGACACTAACGAAGAATATTGCAATTCGTAAATTAAAGTAAGTAGAAAACAACAGTTGTTTATATAGACACATTTCCGCTCGAAGTCTCTGAATGTACGTGCAGAGAAAAGAGGATTGTGGCTTTCCGTAACTCATCGTCAGTTGGTACTAGAAGGAGACTCATATTATTATACAGTAGTTGTGTGTTGTGTGTATGGTAAGTCATTTTGACTTTAATAAGTACAACAGTAGAGTACATACAGACATGAATGACAAACTGCTTGGGAAATTGCAAATAACAGACACATGGTAATAAAGTGGAACCATCATTTCCTTCCTTTTTTATGCTCACTTCATTCGAGTAGTGAGCTGAACAGTGTGTACTCGTCACAGCCACCATAACGATACATCATTTAGTTTATGTAAGTGTGTACGGGATAAAAAACACAAGGGATAGAGAAGCCATAGCCAAAAATAACGCAGTGCATGCTGCACAAACACTGGAAGTATAGCCAAACACTTATCTACTACTTATCCGAATATTATCTATTTCCGATTCTATTATCTCCGAGTTATTTTCCTTCCTTTACAGGCTCTATGCAAGTTACGTTGAACTAACTCTTAATACATAGATTATTATTACGTAAGGAATTACTGCTACTAACTAACTTATAATAGCTCATTGGTGTACTACATCACACTGAAACTGAGGAGACACTTAAAATTACTATTATTATTATAAACCAAGCATACATCCTCCGGCAAACGTGCAAATCTACATGCAAAAATTAAGCCATGCAACTAAGCATGTACTTAAATTGCAATATTGTCGCACTCGTAAAAATTTGCCCTGCATGCAATCAACTCTGTGCGCAGGCAAAATAACCTAACCGAAAATTTTACTAGCCAATTTATCTATCATTCTGTTCAAGCCACAAAGATTAATATTGCTTTTCCCGGAGAAACTCTATTTTTGAATCATGTTGTTGTTGTCAAACGACAGAGAGTATCCTTTAGTTGCCCAATAAACTCCACACTCCTGTGTCACACTCATTTACAGCCAACGGATACCTTATCTTTTAATATTTCCTATATAGCACCACACTCTAAGAGCAGCAGCAATGAAAAGCTCCTCACGTTCACAATATCTAACTAATAGATGCTATACTCATGTAGTCTAAATTTATTTCCACTTCCTCAATTCAGAAAATTATTACCACAACCAGAATACTTCTGTATTTCATGTCAATTATTATCTTCTCCAACCATCAAACACTTCATGCTATTTAAACATCATTTATCATATACTTTGATATTGTTCCACAACAGTGTGCCACATAAATAAGCTTCTAATGCCTTTCAGTCAAAATAAGATGACATTTATTTGTTAATGTGACGAATTTAATAATTGTTTCGAAAGAAATTTAAACAGATCTATCATGAAATTCCAATTATAATGAATGCAATAAGAATTTTGCCAAATTTTCTGTTACCGCTCCAAAATAACTCAATAAATGACAAAATATCCTTTCTTAAAATGAGTTGATTTAACATTTCTTGTTGAAATCAGGTTGCATACGAAGGTCTGATTGCAGAAAGTTGTCTACGTTTTCCTTTAGCAGGAACCATAAGTTCTTCTTCAGCTTTCTTTGCTAATAGATCATTATGTAATGGAAGTGAAACGACCTAAAATTCTGAAGACACAACTAAAAATTGGCAACTGTTGTATTTGCTCTTTTTCATCTTCATTATGTAATGTCATATCCAAGAGAGTCGTAAACTTCAAAACAGCATTTTATTTTACGTCCTGTAATTTGTGTAGGAACGGTAGTTCAACCTTTAGCTCACTCTTATTCATATAATATAATCGACAGAGTTAACGGTAATATATTATGGAAACTGCTATTAAATATATATGTATATATACTAATAATATATAAAGATTTTAGTACAGTATGCAGCAGTGAGTTTCGTCCTTCGCTTCGTTGAAGGCGAAGCAAAAATAGCCCAGAAAATAAATACCAAATCAAATTAGCTGTATCAGACAGGGAAGCAATACGTAATATAAGAAGCGTGGCATGCCAGCCACCAAAACTCTATTATTATATCAATGGAACACAAGGAAAGTATTCCACTGTCAAGACAGGGCACGACAGCATTCGGACCAACCAGAAGCCAATGGAAGGCACAAAATTGAGAAAAGGGGGAGGCCGTCACCTCTGACCTTTCCTTTTTCTTCATTAGCATTAGAACTTGTAATTTTTTCCCAAGCGAATTTAATGTACTCTCTATACACGTGATACACACATATAAATTCTATATTACATTTAACAATATCTACAATGGTTAAGCTCCAAAAAATGGAACAAAAAATTATTTAGGATCATTCACAGTTATCTATAAATCCTAGACAGAATAATCTTAATCGTGGAATAATAAATATATGTTCTTTTGCCAGATTCCACTGTTTAATAGTGAACAGAAGCACCTAAGATCGACTTGACTTGTTTCCTTCATAATAAGAATTCATAGAGCGATAACCTTTGCCTGATATTTATGTTGAGTATAGTAATCTGCCTAGGAAATGGGTTTTGTCCTCGTCCATTCTATATTTGTATAGCATTATAATAATTCTCCTTGGAAGTTATATCTATTTTTCGTGTGTGTTTCTTTGAGTTTGGCTGGAGCACATTTGCCCCGAGTCAACATCACCCTCTTCTAAAGTCTAGCCACTTCCTAATTTCCATTATAATTTAATCAAAATAACACATTAGTTCACTTGACTATTTAAC
>JAAAYG020007123.1:0-26383 GCA_009936455.2 Tomocerus minor | reverse complement strand
TTTATCGACCATAACGTACCAATTTTCAACTTTATGAAAGATATAATTTCGGGTCACAAACAAACCTTCCAAGCGGGCTACAATAGAGATCTACTAGACTGTTACTTAGAACAGATGAATAAAACAGATGACCCTAACTCAAGCTTTCACAAAAATAACGGAGGTAATTATTTGCTATTAAAATTTTATTGAAAAATAATCTTAATGCTTCCCTATATGTATTTCCCCGGTCAAAAGACAGTTAAACAGAAACTATATAATCAATAATAATTACTGTCAAATTATCCCTATCCTCAGATTCCCACTTGGTTATGACTTTATACGATCTTTTCCTTGGTGGAACTGAAACCACCAGTACGACATTAACCTGGATGTTTCTCATGTTGGCTCACCATCCTGATACTCAAGAAAAACTACATGATGAAATTAAGAGAGTGGTTGGGGATGCCAGATTGCCTTCCTTGGCAGATAAACCCGAGTATGTAAAAAAAATTATTGCAATATTTGAACTTGAATTTTAGTGTACTTTGCGTATAGGGAGAAAATCAATTTTTACTGAATGAGTTTTTTTTGAAAAGATTACCATATGTGGAGGCAGTTGTAATGGAACTAATGAGATTCAGTTCTCTGGTGCCATCAACTTTCCGAAGAACTGTTGAGGATGTCGAGTTTCATGGTCATTTCATCCCAAAAGGAACTGCTGTATTAGCAAATTTGTATGGAATCAACCATGATCCTAAAATTTGGGGTGATCCCGAGAATTTCCGTCCAGAACGTTTCATGAGCGAAGACGGAACAAAAGCCGTGAAGCATGAAGCCTTGATTCCATTTGGTTATGGCAGAAGATTCTGTCTTGGGGAAAGCTTAGCTAGGGATCAGCTATTTTTGTTTACAGCCAGCTTATTTCAAAGATTTAAAGTTAGTTTGGAACCCAATGATAAAACAAAAACGGTTGAAACAGTAATAGGAGCTACGATGAGGTACCCTAAACCTCATCCTGTTGTTTTGCAAGATAGGTATGCTCAGTAAATCAATATGTTACATAACTTTCCATATAATGAGTATTTTGTCAAGCTATTAAAGTTTTATGCTCATGTAACAAACAGCAGTTTAATTATTATAGAATTTACTGTTATAAATGTATTAGAATTGGAAACTTAATTGTGCTTGTGTGACACAAAACATACTTGATGTTTATTATGAGATTATATATTCTATGCACTTATGCTAATGAAGTATTTGAGTTGTTATTGTCCAACATAAATAAATGACTTTGTGTAGTACATGCCATGCATTTAAAAATTGTCAGATAACATTTTATGTAACAAAATTAACATAGAATGTAGCATTCACCTTCGCCCTTCAAATAAATATGCCTAATCACTAATCATGTTTGACTCGAAAATGTGTGCATCAATCCTCACACACGTGTGGCTAAAGCACATATTATATAATCTTGCATTTTTTATATAATGATGTAATGGAATTGAGAAGAGAGTTTTTTACAGTTGACTTCAGTCATTTCAATGGTATATTTATTGTACAATTGTACATATAGAATTATTGTACTTTCAGATGGTGTATTTCTTTTTCCCGTGTTTCTTAATTCTGATAGAATCATTAAATCAGCAATTAAATATTTTAGAATTTCATTTATTGAGGATGCAAAGCAAAACAAAAATGGTCTTCGCTAATCTTGTAAAGAAATGAATTCATAAATATAAACATAGGAATCTGCAGTGGAAACTGGTCAAAAGTAGTAAAAGTACCTAGTGGGAAATAAGGGAAAAGTGGGAAATTTCCGGGAAATGAAAAAGCGATATGGGAAATTTAAAAAAAAACAAGTGGTAATTGACAGTACTTGTACACATTTTACAGGATTAATGCACATAAAAATGCATTCTGAATTCTTTTTTTCATGATCACATTCAATTTTAAGCACATAAATTGTAGAAAAAAATAATAATGAATTATCATCATTATGTAGTTTGTATAAATAATCGAAATAGCTAAAATTATGTTTTTTTTTGAGTATATTTGAAGATAAAAGTTAGTTTTTTAGTGTTATTATAGCAGATTTTTCATTTTTTGATTAAATTTTTCGTTTCATCCCATTCCATTTTTTGATTTCGGAATTTCCCAGCCATTTGGCCTTTTGTTTCCCACTTTTCCCACTGGGAAATTGGAAAACTTCCCACTTTTTGATTTCCCAGTCGGAACCATGTCCATTTGGTCATGGCTTTATGTTTCTGCTAATGGCTGACCACCCTGATATTAAAGAAAAATTGCAAGCAGAAATTAAAAGTGCCATTGGAGATTTCAAGACGACAAAAATATTTTGGATCTCTTCAGATTAAGATTATGATCAGTATAATAAATGGCATAATGTATAATAAATCATGTCATGCAAACCCTTCATCAAATGTGATGAAGTAACTGAAGTAGCAATAGCTAAGCGCGTATTCGAGTTCAATTTTTAATGTGTGTATGGAATCATAAGCTAGGCCTAAGACTTTACTGAATGCTGATTAAATGATTGGGCTTTCCGTGGTGTTTTAAGAGTTCTCCAGCAGATACTAACAGCACACTGTGTAAAAACAACCTCCAGCTCTAATGTAATTGTCGATCTACTCGATCACATAAAACTCGTTAAAAACTATATACTAATAATTTTTTCATTTACACTGAGCCTGTTTGCATTTAATTGTCTACTTTTGGTTAGGTTTACGTTTCTGTGCATCAATAATTACAAATACATACAGTGATTGATTGATTGATTTGATTACAAAAATGATACTATCGTTCGTGATATTATTTTCCTGTTTCATTTTGCTGGTATTTTATTTGAGTAAAAATAGAAAACCAAAAAACTATCCACCAGGTAATTTTACCAAATATTTTGATAGACATTTGATTTATATAGGGGAGAACTAATATTGTAATTTAATATTTTGGAACTTTAAAGGTCCATACTCATGGCCCATTTTTGGAAATCTGTTACAGTTGAGCCCCGATTCATTCAACGATTTTATAAACCTCGCTAAAAAATATGGCGACTTATTTTCTATTGACCTTGGTACTCTCAGGTAAAAAGTATATAGACTATTTTTTATAGCAATAAACCCAGTACCTACGTTCTCAAATTTAATATTTAATGGATTATTTTGCAGATCTGTGGTCATAAATGATTATAAACTAATTAAAGAGATATACGGTCACACTCATATGAGTGCAAGACCAGAGATCCTACAGTTCATGGAACCTGGACCTCCTAAAGGTGCGATTTCAAATCTATTTCACGAAAAAATAAAATACATCAAGTATAGTATTCAAACAGTATTTTAATTTTGCATTATTATCTAATTCGTATTAATAGGAATCGTAGCCACAGAAGGAAGAGCTTGGATGGAACAACGAAGATTTGTTTTAAAAACCCTCCGAGATTTTGGGTTTGGTAAAAAGTCAATGGAGTCGTTGATTCATGAAGAGGTCAACGAATTGATTGAAAATTTGAAAAATGATGAAAATAAACCGATTTATTTGAATGATCGTTTTAATATTGCTGTTTTCAATGCATTGTGGACAATTGTTGCTGGCGAGCGGTTTCATCACAACGAAACGAAAGTGCACACTTTTATTCATCACCTTGCGTCGTAAGTGGATGAAAATTTCTATTACAAATGGTTTTTATTATATACTAATTGACATTTGGTAGTTAAAATAAAATAAATTATTATTTTTGCAGAAATTTGGAAGATGCTAAAGTATTAGGCATTCTGATGTGCTATCCTTGGTTTGCTAAAATTATGCCGGAATATTCTGGCTTCAATGCCTGTAGGAGACGTAATAAGCCAATCTATGACTTCATCGAGGATGTCATAAAGGAGCACAAGAAAACCTTTCAAATGGGAAACAATAGAGATTTACTGGATTGTTATTTAGAGAATAGCTACCAAACAAATGATCCTAGTTCCAGCTTTTACAAAGACGAAGCAGGTAAGGAAATAATTGGGAATCAGACAAAAAGAAATGATATTCACGTGATGAAATTCAAAAATTATTTCTCAAACACAATTTAAAAATTAAATCCAGATTCCCATTTGGCTAAGACTTTGTTCGATATTTTCCTTGGGGGGACGGAAACGACCAGTTACACATTAACTTGGACAGTACTTCTCCTCGCCAGATATCCCGATATTCAAGAAAAACTGTACGACGAAATTAAAAATGTGGTTGGAGACTCAAGATTACCTTCTTTGTCAGATAAATCAAGGTATGTTCCATCTCTAAAAAATATTTTACGTAGGGACTATAAGGTCATTACATTTTATATGCATATTATAAATGAATTAAATTGTGTATTTTTTGTTTAAGTCTGCCGTATTTAGACGCGGTAGTATTAGAAATTTTAAGATTCAGCTCCCTTGCACCTTTGGCATTCCGCAGATCAGTCGAAGATATTGAATACCTTGGCTATGTGATTCCAAAAGGGACTAATGTAATAGCCAATTTATACGGTATTCATTTTGACCCTAAAGTTTGGGGAGATCCTGAAAATTTCCGTCCAGAACGTTTTCTGAATGAAAACAAAACAAAAATTGTGAAGAATGAAGCTTTATTGCCGTTTGGTTACGGTAGGAGATTCTGTATTGGAGAAACTTTTGCCAGAGATCAAACATTTTTATTTACAGCCAGTTTGTTTCAAAGGTATAAAATTAAGTTAGGTCCAAATGAAAATCCGTCCAAAAATATAGAAGTACTTTCAGGAGGCCAGATGAGGATGCCTAAACCTCAGTTGGTTGTACTACAGGATAGGTTCCCGCATTAAACAGCTAAATATTTGCTTATAAAATAGTGATTGAAAATTGGCATTGGATAATTCTCACTACGAATAATTTGATCTGCTTTTATTGTGCATTCAAAGCCTGCGGATTCCGGAATCTTCACAACCAAATCTTTACAACCAGGGGTAGTGACGCTTTACAACCAGAGAGTGAAATCACTATTTCCCAATTTTTACCTAACGAAATCTAAAAAAAATCAAGCAAACTCCAATTTAAGCCATCTAAGTATACATACCCGTAACTAAACCCAAATGTACAAAAACAAAATAAAGCTTCACTCTCTGGTTTTAAAGATTCACTCTCTGGTTGGAAAGCGTCTCTACCCCGCAGTTGTAATGATTTGGTTGTGAAGATTCCGCATACCAAAGCCTGCATCTAGATTCTAGATACAAATGATTGGAACTAATTTTGTGACTTACTATTGTAAACAGAATATGAAATAAATAAATATTTGTACTCAGCTAAAATCAATGTGAACTTTCTGAACTCTCTGTACTCTGTGGAATGTAAAATAAAAATTCAATTGCATTCTAAACAATAATTTGAAATATATATAACTTTTATAATTTATTCAGTGACAGGTTTCAAATTGTATAATTTATTCACACATTAACTACTGAAATCGCTTCCGTGAAAAAGCGTATAAATGCATTTTACATTTCTTTTTAGTAGGTGAAAAACGTCCATTCAGCCTGAGGTTGATACAATTGCTATACATTGCATTAATGTGTTTACCCATTAATTTGATGCACATTGCACAATTGACTAAAAATATTCCTGTGCACGTAAATAGAATACTTCACCCGAGACATAGGAATTACATTTTAAACACTCGACAATGAATACTGGAGTTGATGTAGTTTAAGTTTTATATTTATTTTTACAATTTGGTGTCGCTTTTTGGAAAACAGATTATATAATTGTTAATATGAGTTGAAATCGTATGACAATAAAGCAATTACTTTTACTGAATTGCTTCAATAATGAATATAACAGTTTTATTAAGTAATTTTATAACAGTTACTGTACTTGAACTTGCAAATTGTTGGATTTGGTATATACTGCATACTGCTACTAATTGTTTAGGGTTATGATGGTATATTTGAACTGGCATTATATAATATGTAATAGATTAAGGTTTATTATTACACGATTATTTTCTGTTGATAACAAATTAAACACTAGATGTTGCAATTGGGAATTTTGTGTGTAGAAATTAGAAATAGCCACTATAGCCACTTCAATCAATCTTCTTTATTTGATAACGTCAGTAGAGTTCAAAGTCAAAGTGCAACTTTCAATTGCATGAAGTTCCTCATCCTCCATTCACCATTATTATGATGAAAATAAGCAATTTTAGTTACCACTTTCCCACAAACCAACATTAGTAGAAGAGTCAACAATGAGCATCATGTATATTAGGATTTTAGTCACAGTAGTAATGTAGTTTTACGTTACATCCGGTGATGGTGAAGGATGATCACATTGTCCTCTCGATGCTTTCTCTCTATTATTAGTATAACAACCAAGTTAATGACGCGTAATGTAATAAAAATATATAAAAATTGAATATTACTAACACTGAAAAAGAGTCACATCACATTTTTATGAATTTTTACATAAATCAACATAGCTAAGCTATATATAAAGCTCGCTCATTCATTCGGGCTTTAAGTATTTACAAAACGGATGCATAGGAAGATTGCTTTTCATCTTATGCGAGATCGTCTAGCTACAAGCTACCTTTTTAAGCGAAGCAGTTGTTCAAGAAGTGCTTCATGCGAATCGAGAATTTCTCATTGCATATTTCCGTACAGTTGCTAGTTGCAGACAGAATAGATAGTGGCAACGATACAAATAAGCTATGCCAGCTCTACACTATTATTTTATTTAACGATATTTGCCTTCAATTGCTTTGTAGCACAGGATGAACACGAGGAGAATAGCTGACAGAACTAAAAACACTATAAACAGTCCCGTAAAGATCCAGAACCACATTGGATATTCTTCCAGATCGTTGATTTTGTCAGACAGATGACGAATTTGGGGTAAAGTGTTGAGCCAAAATTGAGCCTCCTAAAAATTAAAAACAAAGAAACTTGAAATATTTAATCCCATAATGTTAGGGAAAAGATTAATGCACTCTTACAGCTTTTCTAAAGTCTAAATTCATGGGATACGGCTCAGCCCGAATATCATAATAGTTGATGTTGTTTTCCCCAATTTTCTGCCATTTTGTGTAATTTTCTAATTTGGAAATAGCTTGCTTTGGAGATCTGGAAATAAGACATTTCCGTTAAAAAACAGTAATATTAAATACTAATTACAAACAAGAAAATGTGTAGATTAGGTTTTCAATAAAAAAAGACCCGTATTTGGCAAATGAAATCCAAATCTTCCCCAGAAGTTCTGAGATTTCTGTATCATCTTCGATATCCTTCTTCAGCATATTGGTTTTGTTATACATTTGAAAATGTTCAAAAAGATAAAATAATTCCTTCCATGGAGGAACATTCCACTCAAATAACGATACACCATCATCTTCGTCATAATTTCTTGCCCAATCTTGCAGCTTTTTATTTAGAAACTCAGGAAAATATTGGATACTATGGTTGAAAACGTAATTGTACACGGGGATGTTTGATGACATTGACAATCCTCGCAAAAGTTTCCTATGACCACTATACACTGTTAAATCCCCGAACAACTACAAAAAAATATTTAAGAGACAAAAGTAGAAGTTATTGTCAAGTATCAATGTGATTGTGAATTAATAGAATCTCATCAATAATTAATTACCCTAAATATTTGAGAGGTTGTCCTGTCGGATTCCTCCGTTAAGTTTTTAATTCCACTAAGGTAATACCTCCAGATACTTTCAAAAATCCTGTCATATTGTGTACTTTCGTCATTTTCATGGAGAATTACTTTAATCGTATTGTATAGTTGTGAGCGTACATTTGGCACATTTTTAAATTTCTCTGGATGTAATTTAAAATAAAATTCTGCAAAATGATTGAAACCTTCGTAAGCACTGACTCCAATCATCATTGGAACTTGGGCAAACTCTGCTCTCTCAAAAAGATTGTCAGGGGTATCTGGCAAAACAGGTTCATCTGCCCATTTACTGTCAACCACTGGAGAAATTCTTTTTGGAAAACTGGAGAAAGTTAAAATTTTCTGTTGATTCTCAATTAATTCATTTATATCTTTGGTCTCCAGACAGGAAATCGTTTCTTCGACATTTTCCAGTGGACACTGATTTTTCTTGGCGACACTTTCAAACAATTCGACTGGATTTTCCTGAACACTTCCAGGAAAGGGGCTTAGAACAGAAGTAGACATTGGAATTATAATTGCTCCTTGGAAAAGATTTTTTGCCATCGGGGAAATTAACAAATAGTCCACTGCACCGAATATTGTAACTCGCGAGGGATTGCCTCCGAATCGGTGAATGTGACTTTGAATCCATCTCAAAGCTTCAATTTGATCAAGGATCCCATAATTTCCTGACAAACTTTCGTCGCCAGTACTTAGAAAACCCAGTATTCCAAGACGATAATTAAATGTCACAAGAACAACATTTTCTTTCATAAATTGTCCTGGATTATACAAAACTGAAGAACCCGTCAAAAACTCTCCACCGTGTATAAATACGAGAACAGGAAGAAGATTTGGATTCGTTACTGTCCAAGATGTCACATTACCAACCAAAGGCGATCGGATTATAGAAGCTTTGCAAAAAATCAAGAAAATTATAAAATTATTAAGAAATCTTCTTGAGAAAAATCCAAAATTCACAAAATTTTCTTTTAATGATTTTACTTGGGATATATGGTGTAAAAACTGAGGCATACAAACAATCTTCAGTTCCTTCTGTTTTCTTTTTAAAGACATTCCATTGAGAACAGGCAGATTTATTTTCAGTTGCATTTCCTCTCGGCATTTTAACATTAACTGGAACTGGGGCCTAGGATAATATAAATCATCACGAAAATTAACTGGTTGTAGTTGAACCATGAACATTACTTTTACTTTATTTACCTATTAATTTAAGTAAAGAATACTTACTTTCCAGCGAAGGGAACCAATCGGTGGTTTAGCGTAGGGAATTCCCTTGAAAACGAAATAACTTCGTTGTACTTCATTGGGATCAATTTGGACAGTTTTCTTTTTCCCGACAAAGGTGCCTGCATCCGCTGTGTTCAAAATCACTTGATCGTTATCCCCTTCAACTTGTGCGAGGACTTCCTTGAGCATTTTCGTATCCGTTAAAATGACAATAACAAAAACAAGAGAGACGACAAAAATACAATGACAGATTCCCAGAGCCATTTTCAGTTTTGTCATTCCAATCCGTTTCTTTTGCGTGAATAATTGAGAAATGTCTTTGGTGCGTTTTCATGAGCTGGAAGAAGTGAGACTTTTGAGAGGCTGTGGCTTGTGCAGATCGCTGATGGCTATATAGGCAGGGCTGTCTCATCCGAATGAATTATGGTAACCTAAATACAAATGGTAAGATAATACTGCGTGTTACCTATTTGTAGGGGAAATCTCTATCTTTCCAGTTGACGGCTGATGTTACGATAAAAGTTTTCCAAAAAAACTCCAACATGGAAAAAGTGGCACTAGGCGGATCCTCCAGCTTTTTCTACACTGGAATATATTATTATCTTATAGAGCAACTTTGCACTTAGGACGACCAGTTTGAGGGAGAGAGAAAAGCAAAGAACCAAGTTGCAGAACTCTATAAGCTCATGTACATATTCTATGCATTCGTGAAATGCACTATAGATTCTGCGGGGTGATGAAGATGAATGAATTTCCAGATCGAGATAAGAGGGCAATGTCACATTATACGGACTGCACTGCTACAAACAGCTCTCTCACAGATAAAACTCATCTTTACTCTCACAGATGAGAAAAAAGAGGAGTGAGGCAACAAAAAGGAATGTTACGGTGTCTTACTACACTACTCCTAACATTCAAGTGTAAAAATAGACAAGGAGACTAAACTTAAGTTCATTTCAAACCTCTCTCTCTTTCTACTGTCACACTATTAGAAGAATAAATACTCAACTATCGCATTATATCCAAGAACTTAGACTCTATTCTTTAAAATAGAGTTAACTATTTGTACAAACCCTTTAATTATTTCACTATACCATTCTGTGGTGTCATTTTAACAGAGGCAATTGGCAATGCCATGGTTGAAACAAAAAATATCCTCAGTAGCTTTAGGTAGCAAGACTCTTTTTGGTCTAGCTCTCGTTTATACAATGCATTATCCAAATCGCTAATATTATCAAAGGATGCACTCAAAAAACGTATTCGCTACTCTCTTACATGAAAGGACAAATTAAAGCTAATATGTGTGCCTAAACAAACAAAATAATGTCATTAGGTGTCTTCGTCTCAATCAGGAGCTAATTATCCTCAACGGAAAGTCTATTGAAAAGGCGGTGAATTTTTCACCATTTTTTTTCGCTTTCACAAACAAATTAGAGATCCCTTCATCCGGTTAAAGGTTTTACTGGAACTGGAACTGTTTTTCCGAGTAGAGATAGTCTTGTTAAATTATGGATGGAGTTATCTCAGGTTTTTTGAGAATTCTTGCTCGGGTAGTTAGAAATCAGTTTTCAACACTATTCTTTTATCAATTGTAATGAAATCCTTTGAAGCCTTAAATAGATATTCTTCCTTTTAGCTGATTCTATTTTCTATTGTGATAACGTGGTCGCGTCGGTCGTGCAGTCGTGCTAGAGGGACATGTAAGAAGAATGTGCGGCTCTTAAACGGAGAGAAGAAATTAAATTCTGCCTACGCATAAACATTTTTTCTAATTAATTTTTCTCGTTACGTTGTGCCAGACTGATAGTCCCAGACTGAACGCTATAGTTAACTTTTGGCAATTTTGCAACTAAGTAAGCACTTTTTAAAGATGCAATTATTAGTACTTAACCTAAGGAGGCTAGCGCATCCCCTCAATTCTATACTATCTCATTCGGCGTCTATAGCGTCTGCTGGGTTAACGTGGAATAGACTAGCTGTTTTAAGGAGAATCCTCTTATATTAGTTTATCAGCTTCACTTAATATTATTAAGACTTGCCAAGTCGGTGTCTATTTGTACGTTGAACCCTATTTACCCATGGTGTTAATGTTTGGTGTCAACTACTGTTATATAATCCTCCATTATTTTAAAGATCTTGATGAACTAAATATATGTATTACGTATATGCATCCTTATCTATATAATTTAATATAGGTACATTAATGTTTATATATAGAGAATTATAATGTCAAGCAGACGACAGATATGCCTGTAATTCTTAAGTATAAGTATTTATGTAGGCATATTCTGGGCATCATCATGATTTTTAGACTCAAAGAGAGCAGATGTAAGCTTAAGAAATGTAGATGAGTTTTTAAAAAGTTAAAATGTTTATTATGTTAAAGAAATCACACACGTTCGCGAGCGTATGCTAAATGTAAATTAGGTTCTTACAATTCATGTGTTTGTTTGTACAGAAGATTATCTCCTTAAACTGGATGACTAATTTTTTCTAAGCCCCGTTCATATCTGTATGATTTATTGGCGATGATTGGTAAAGTCTAGAGAATTTGCGATAACCTATAAAAGTAAGTTTACAGACAGAAGTAATAAAATTACGTCCTTAAAGGAATGACAATTATCTACATGGAAGAAAGTGAAATATTGAATTCCACACTATACACATGTAAAGTATACATGAATGAAAAACGTAGTGAAGTGAGGCAATATTATTATAGATATTTTTGCATGTAGGTACGTGTAAAGACTCACTCTTGGGTGACCTCAGCTACAAAACTGGAATTTAAGCAGTTTGTTTATCACGACTCTGTGTTTATTTGTACAAGAGATTTGTTTGTTATAATTACCTACATTCGACACTGACAAGTACCCCTAGTCGAGAATGTGAAACATATCTTCCTGTCTCAAAGAAATGTGTGTTATGTATGTAAGCGTGTATATAACAACGAAACTAGTCAGCTATAGAATTTTACTTTGCAATTTTTTTACGTATGTATCTACCTATGGATTCATGTACGTATAAGATGTATCTAAATATACCGCTATGGTCTGAGCAATTATGTTTTCGCACAGGAAATGAAATTAAAGAACTTACATTAGGTTACGTTAAAAGAGAAAGAATTATTTATTGTTTCGTAGTAAAGCAATATTAGGGATCCCCGTGGTGGAATAATAATAATAATAACAATTGAACGATTAATATGTATACATCTATTAACTATACTTTTATATTGTGGATTTGGGAAATAGAACTTATATTTCTAACAGCGACCTTGCTCATATCTTGGTTTATGAGCACATTTAATTGTGGACAAAGTACGGCGATCACCCCACCAGCATTTGTCACATGCATTAACTTCAGCATCATTGTCCGGGTTATTTTGGTCGCACCCTTTGTCAGGCTAAATATTCAAAATAGGCATTTATGTATGTACGATTGAAATTGGCAAAATGGGAAATATTGGGCAATTAAACTCACCAGTATATTCATGGCGGGGCTATTAGCAAAGAAGTTGTATGCTTTAATCATAAATCCGCATCCTCTGCAAACAAAACATGAAAATATTACATCCAAATCATTCTCATAGCTCGTGATGTAGATGTAAGGATTGTTTATCAACAAAATACTGGAGTAATCTGCTTACTCTACTGGCATAATAGGAAAATCTTCCGTCCGTGGGATGTGAGTTAAACCTATAATTGAAGAATTCATTAACTATAATCTACTTCTTTCTACAAGAAAGGAAATGTGATACAAGATACAACATGAAAATACCAAAAGTGTGCCACACGACGATGTCTCTATTTTCGATACTCTCGTTCTTTTCCACCCATTGAATCAAACCTTCATTTCCTTTTGACTGATTAATGAAGAATCCTGCAATATTAATCCATTAATGCAATTACACATTTGTAATATCTTTAAACACAAGGACAATGAGATTTTCATAAGGTAAAACAAACAACAGATAAACTACCCACCAGCTGCATACAGCTGATTTTCTTTGTAGGGAGTCACCCAAAATGAATGAGTAGCAAAACGAGCTCTTTTCCAAATGGGACTGTTTTCTTTGGCAAGAAGACGTGCAAATCCTGTTGTTCCGGGTACTATTTTATATGCTTTCGGTTTATTGACAATTGAATTGAAGCTACCGGAGTTAGTATTCTGTGTGAAATCATATTAACACTCTTAATTGGATTATAATCATTAAAAATTGATTTTGAAGAACAGATAGTTGATTCCGTACTCTTATTTCCCAATAACGAGCAGTATTGGTGTTCGTGTCAGAAGTAGCTTCTTTGGAAGTTTTGAATACTGTCGACGTAGCCGTAAAACCTTGTCCGAAAGGATTTGTAGGAGAACCAAACTCTCCTTCTACTGGAATAACGTCTGTCATCGCCGCAGTATTATTTTCTCCTAATTGTTATCAAAGTTTATTTTAGTTCAAGCTTTTCACAGACTATAAACATGTCTGAGTAAAAATGTCCTTACCATCCACCATAAAATCCATTCTCATGGAAAAAATATGCTGATGGTATCTACAAGAGAGATAGGCCAATTACTAGTTGTACTATTTGAAAACAAAATTTTCTAAACCATAAAGAGAGTTCTATGATATTGTTCATACTGTCCATTAAGTAATGGAAATTCGACTGTTCCATATCCACCTGGTGTGGCACCTTTGGCCATTAAGTTAGTACTTAATTCTCCAGATGCTTTAATTTCATGTGTGATAGTACCATCTGAAAAAAAAATCAAAATTTCCATTGACATTTTTAATGGGAAATTAGTGTTAAAGGTAACTTTCGGTATACACGTACCTTGATAAAAGTACCAGTAGAATAAATACTCGTAATTTGTTACAGTGGAGATGAAACTGAGAACAAGTCGGCGGGATCTAACAATGAACGACTTTCCACTGCGGTATTCTGTATGTTTGTGGGACAGGCCTAAGTAAAAAGGGTCATTTAAATATTATTTGATCAATTGTAGGTTTTCAATATTTTATTGGTTGATACTAAGTCTTCAATATCAAAATTGATTACTAAGTGTATAATATTATGATAGATGCATGGTGTATAAAGCGTAAAAAGTAACCTGCGTCTTCCTCGTGTAGGCAAATTGCTTGAGAAATTTTCATTGGTTTTCCTTGTTGGTCAGCATACCAGAAATCAAAGTATGTGACGCTTCCAACACAATCGCATCCAAGTGTTAAAGAATTTGTGTTTAGGCCCATTCCGTATTCTCCCATATCAAATGCCTTAATTAAATAAAAAATATTTCTCCCTTAAAAATGATCAAACTGTTGCACAGAATGGTTATCTATCCAAGACCAATTCAGTTATCTATTTTATTTAGTTTTGTTGGTTCCTTTTTTATCATTATACTCCCACTCAACATAAAGATCCGTATTGGTAAGCCTTGAGCCCCTAAATTAATTAGTATGCTATAGTGGCTTACAGATTTCCTGTGATACGGCGGACGTGGATCCCCATATGGAACCACCATCTCCGATAATCCCATTTGGTACATTAGTTCTCGCTCAATAATTGGACCTTTGCCCCTGCTGTCATCGCCCGGATCAGCATATTGCGCAACATCGTGATCTTTAATTGTTATGTAGTGGAAAACCAGGCCTGTCCGGTAGTTGAAACTGATACCTACAAAAATACAGCTTTATGAATTGAATAATCTCAAAATTTAAACATTTTCATTCTCAATACTAAAATTTCCTGCTTGAAAAAATAAACTAAAGTATAAAATTACGGAATTTCCAGTCCTGCCACGTTATTTCATTTCCATTGACAGAGTAACTGGGTCCATCGGGTTGCTCAATAATCAAAGGTTTAATGTCTTTTCTGTAATTTTCTATTCCTAGAAATTTAGGCGTGTAATTATATGGCTTCTCAGGAATTTCCAGGTTTCTTTGAGATGTACTAAAGTCACTCTGAATCGGCAGATCCTTAATTTGAACTACTTTCCCTGGGGGCGCCAGATCGATCACTAAAAGCCAACATTAGTAGAATTATTAATAATGAATTAGCGTAGCATGTACTAAATACTCGGCAAAAAAGTTTTGCTCACGAGACTGAAATCCAACAGGATGTGCATATTGGTTTTCATCTGGTTGTCTACGGAAGTAATAATACACATTGACAACTCTCATCTTGTTAAATTCAGCTTCATCGGGACTTTCGCCGTTGTAACCGTATGTCCTATCGCAGGAATTAATGTTTAGACACAATAATTGTTAAAAGATTGTTTATAATAAATCATCATAAGAAATTGTGGTACGTACCAGATATCACACAATACCATCGTATCGATTTGATTATCTGTGGTAAAAAAAGGTTTATCAATGCAATAACGAATGAAATTAATCTGTATTTTTGAATAATTATACGATGTGATGGAACAAATTTTTTTATACACAATAATATCTTACCTGGGATTTTATATTCTCTTGTCAATCTTGCACGGACTCTCGGATCTGCTTTACCAACTTTTTCTGCTAATGCTACATCATCGGGTGTAAGCGAAGCATATCTACCAGGAGCCATTTGAAATGCTTCAACAGTTGATGTTTTCTGATTGATGACCACTTGAGCAACATTCGGAGCTGTACTACCTGAACCTCCTGGAAATTCCACAATAACGAGAGATTTTCGAGGAAATTTGTCAGCCAATTGCTGTGGAGTATTTTTGTTTCTCAAAGCCGGCAATAGTTGAGCTTTTGGGGGCTCGAGGTTCATCATCGAATTGTATGTAAAGGCATTTCGGTCAATTTGTGGCGGAATAACTGAAGTGTTTCCTCCTTTGACGATATCCACCACTTTTCGGATTTCGTCCGGTGTAATCGGATCGAATGGATGAGGAGGGTTAGACATTATTGGAAAATAATAATTAAGTTCTCTCTTTAGGTGTTTACAGCACGAAGATCTAACAGTAATGTGAAGTACTATCCAGAGATGACTACTTTTATAAACGACAGTTCTCACATTAGTCTCGATTTCCTTGTGTGCCTACAGACATTGATTCTGTTGCAAGATTAATGCCCTTTGTTGCAATAATGCAAGATTTTCCTTAGAGTTATTATCCGTCGCAGACAATGCAGCAATGGTACAGTGATCTGTTGATAACGGAAAATACCAATAATACTCAAAACATGGGCACCTTTCCTCCTTCCACCTATCAAGGAAAAATTAAATCTAGACAGCATCAACTAAAGTAAAAAATATTGATGACTTTTTGGAAAACCCAACGGTTGAAGACAGAGTGCATGGTTTGATATGGAGTTAGAAATAGAATAATTGAGGAAACTAATCAAATGAAGCATTAAAATAAAATAATTAGCTAACTATCCTCACTAGAAATTCATTTTCCAGCTTACTGCATTTCATTTATCACAAATTCTTTGGCTACTTTGTTATAAATAGCTTTATTGTTCTGGTTATGTCAATGATGATAACCACAAAGGTTGATTTGTTGACTTCTTGTTTTCATAAAACGTTCACAATACGATAAGGTTATCCTAGTTGTCATAATTTTCTTGTAGAAGACGATGCAAGCGTGTATACGGATGTACACGCTTTCATCCTCTTCTACAAGAAAATTATGCTTCGATATTCTTGGTATGCATTACATTAAACCACTTTCGATCTTTTCTCTCCTTGTTTTGAATATTATGCCACAAAAAGTAATTTACAGCTTATCACTCAACTAATTACTATTTCAAAGAAAATGGCAATTGTACCATCAAACATCCGCATTACATCGTTACATGTCTGCAGTTCATTTTATTGAAGTATTTTGCCTCATGATGGTCATGACAAATGGAAAATCCCATTACGCAATACACAATTGAGTTATTAAAAGGACCGAAAAATTATAATTAGGTAGGAATTTATATTTGTATACATACCATGTGCGTACTTAACTATTAAAAGCACACAAACTACAAACATCTCCCGTCTCTTTATGAAAATACTAAAAACAAGTTTTTCGCACTAGTATGTAAAAAAGTGAAAATAAATCAGTGATTTTTTTACAGGTACCTATCTAAAAAAAAATTGTGAAAAGCAATTCTATGAGGATCATAGTCATTACGTTCATGGACCATTATGACCCACACATTTGAACGACTCTATGAATATGATTTTTTGTTGTAGGATGTCATGTTTTATGAAAATGTGCAGCGAAATTAATGATCGCCTACCCAAGAATTATGATTTGAGATTTTGAGAAATTTTTTATTTGTGAAAAAATTGCAAAGGTGTGCATTGAAATAATTATTGTCCTGAATATTCGTTTAATTTTATATAAATGCAACACATATTTCTGTTTATTAACAACTATAACTAGTAGAGTGAAGAAGTAAGGAAGGAATATATTCTTTTATTCTATTACTCTTCTTCTATTCTTCACTTTACTCTATAACTTAATTATACATAGTAAACATCATTACAAGTACAAGTAGATTACGCATTATGCATTATATCTATCTCAAGGGCAGCTAAAATGCCCTCTTTGTTATCGTATTAGTTAATGAGAGAAAATCATTAATTTGTTTTGTAAAACGACAAAACTGCTTATCAATGTCATCGTGTCATGTTGCATTTTGTGTTCAGTGAGAAACTACCTTTTACAACAGACATTGTTGTCTTCATTTTCTTCTTCAAATTTTTTCCTGTGCTCACATGTAATCGTAGATACGGATCGTCTACACAAAAATAATAAAATTACTTAGCCGCTCTTAGAATACAACTCTGTAGCAATTAAAAGTATAGCAATATCAAAAGCATTTTACAGATAACTTGAAAAATGATATTCATGAACCAATGTAAATGAAAAATCAAAACGAAGAGTAAATAAAATTATTAAAACTTGCTTAAATCAATAATTAATTAATTTCTGGACAACTAACGTAGCATTTGGGATGGGAAAATTTTAATTTATTATTTATATCATTTATTTGTCACCTCGCTCCCCACCAGCACTTGTCGCATGTATCCTCATCACTTGGGCCTATCCTCATACTGCTACAATCCCCTGGTGGTACTATTTTTAACAAAAATCATTATTAAGAAAAGTTACATAGTTAGATAATGACTTTCATTAGGATTTATTTCAACAAAATAAAAATTACCATCCAAAGCCGGGTTGCTGTAAATCCGAAGTTTGATACACCATTTTTAACGAGTCCAAGAAATTAAAAATACATTATATTTAAAACAGTCTCATTATAATTCTGCACCCGATACTAACTGTATTCCCTTGACCTGCCTTTATTTTGTTCAACTCAATTGTAAAGAAAGTATAACATTTACGCAACTTTATTAATTGAAGATTAAGAGTGAGTCAGATTCGTTAAAAATCAAAATATCGGGAATAAGGGATACTACGTGTAATTAATAGCAGGTACAGAATCGAAGAATCTCAAAGAAGGTTATAAAATGTTGTTAAATGCCACCTTTCGAATGCGTTATACGGTTTGATGATGTATCCCAAATATCTAAAACAAAAATTGAATGTTATTTTCTGAAAAAGAGAATTTTCCAATATTAGCTAATTAAAATATCGCAGGGATAAAAAGGAGCAACTTACTGTACACCTAGAATTGACTAGCATTTAAAGGTGAAATATACAAAACAAATAGAATAAGCCAGTTTAGAAAATTTTACTTACTCCACAGGCATAATTGGAAAATCCTCTACTCTTGGTACGTGTGTGAAACCTAATTTCAGAAAATTAATCGAAAAATTAATTACGTTGGCATCATCTGGGAGATGATAAAGTGACATGCTTATTTTGGAATTATAATGTAATTGGAATAGTGAAGGTGCATACCAAATGTGTGCCATAACACAATATCTGAAAATAGAAAAGAAAATTGAATTTTACTATTTTCTTGTAGATATATAATAATATAATCACAACACAACAGATAAGATGAAGTTAAGATACGAGAACCTAATATTAGCCCATGAATATTTTTTAAGTCAAAAATTTTCTCTATTTTAGTGGAAGGATACCTTTTTTGTAGATATCCCCATTTCTTCCAACCCAAACAGGAAGACCCTCACCCCCACGGCTTGAGTAAACGAAAAATCCTGACGCCTGAAAGCATGTAGAATTGAACGAAGTGTTTAGCAAACACAATTACAGGTAAAATAATTTATATGAAAAATGAAAATATTTGAATTTATTACATATATTTCCTCGTCATCGAAAGGAGTGACCCAAACGGAATGGGTACCAAAAGTTCCCCGCTTAACCACATAACTTGATGGCTTTGCAAGCATTCTTGGGAAAGAGCCCGAATTGGGAATCAATTTCCAAGCGACAGGGGTATTTGTTATCTTATTCATTTTACTTGGATTGAAGACCTCCCAAAATCTGGATTTCTCTGAATTGATGTCCGTGACAGACTCTTTAGACCTTCTAAATTCAGTTCTTTTAACAGTAAATCCATTTCCATATGGATTAGTTGAAGAACCAAGGTCCCCATCGACGCGAACTATGTCAGTCATGGCCACAGCATTTTCCCTACCATCAACCATGAAATCCATCCGGGCACTAAATATATGCTGATGGAACTGGGCGTTAACTAGGAATATCATTATAGAATTTTCTTAAAACATGTGTACGCATGCGCATAGCTAAAAGTTATTTAAATGTAAAGCGATTCAGGGAAATTCACCTAAAGGAAAGACCCTGGTTCCGTGACCCCCTGGGCCACCCGGGTCAATGCCACTTCCAAGTAAATTCGTAATCAATTTTCCAGATGCTTTTACCTCAAATTGAATTGTTCCATCTTGGTAGAAATAGTAGTAAAACATGTACCTGCCCCATATTAAAAGTAAAAAACTAATAATTATGCATATCTCCTCCAGATTCATTTACAGTATCTCAAAAATATTGTTTTCAATCGGAGTCCCTTAATTCATAATTAGGCTCATAATTTGTGCCTTACACATAATTGGCAATTGAAGAAATGGAGCCGACAACCAATCGACGGGAACGAACCAGATAAGCCTTTCCATTACGATATTCGGTATGCTTATGTAAAATGCCTAAATGCAATTACAGAAAGTTAATTTTCTTTTAATTAAAAATGGGATTAATACAAAATCGCCATTATAAATGAAGTTTTTGGTTCGTACCAGCGTCTTCTTCGTGAACACAAACAGTCCTTTTGATAGTAATAGGATTCCCTTCAAAATCTGAGTATGAGAAATCCATATATTGTATACTGTTGGTACTTTCATCGCCTGCAAAGTTTATTCAATCATATTGTCGTTATCAAACTTATGTGTTCTATTTATTTGCGTTCTAACTGTAAATTCGCATGGTTTTAAATAGATTTATAATTTTTCAATTGATGTTACCTAAACAGTCGCAGCCCTCTGCAAGTGAATTCGCAAAATATCCCAATCCGTATTCACCAATATCAAATGCCTAATTGCAAAAAATGCTTTAAATATCGTCCATTGCATTGTAATCTATATGCATAGATAGTTAAGATATATTGCATTAAGGTATACCGATTTTCTGTAGTAAGGCGGTCTTGGATCTCCGTAAGGAACAATCATCTCAGAAATTCCAAGTTGGTACAAAATTTCTCTTTTAACAGTTTTGCTCTTGCTCTTAAATGCATCATCTCCCAACAAGTTACCCGTTTCTTTATCATCATACGTGATATAATGCAATGTCATCCCTGTGCGGTAGCTGAAGGACACCCTGAATTCCCATTTCTGCCAGCTAACCTAATGAATGCATTTTTACTTTTAGCTAAAGAACCGAAAAGTTATTTTCTCTAAGAGTTTCCGATAAGTTATTGTCTTACTTTGTTCCCTTTGATTTTAAAACTTGGGCCCTCTGGTTGAGTTATGACATACGGTTTGATATCCGTGCGAAAATAGTTTGGTGCGAGATACTCAGGCAAGTAATTGCAGCTTCTGTCGGGAATTTCCAGATTATCTTGATTAGTACTGAAGTCATTGTTGATTGGCAATTCCGTCAGCTTAACAACTTTCTTTGCTGTTAGATCCACCACTGAAATTTCGTAAAGCATGCACAACGTTAAACAAACTTTAAAATTCATTATTAAGTCCAATTTACATTTCATTATTAATGAAAACATCTTACAAGAAATGAACCCAATGCAATGCGGCAATTGATTTTCTCCGTCTTTCCTTCGAAAGTAATAATAAATGTTAATCATTCTCTTGTCATTATATTCAGAATCCTGATCTGTGGGTCCATTAAAGCCGAAACTCCTGTAAAGTGAATTGAAGAATAAATGTAAACAAAAATTGAGAATTCATGAAGTAAACTCTGAAAAAATATCTAAATGCTAACCATGCATCTCCCAACACCTAAAACAACAACCAAAAAAAAACTTTTATTCGAAATGAAAACTTATTATCAATAAAATTACAATGAAAATAAGGGTATAGTAATTTTACCATCGTATCAAACTTGTCAGCTATATAAAAATGCAACCAATTCATTTATTAGTAAAATATTTCATATATAGGTACAGGATTATTTTTTTGATTGTAACATTTGTACACCTGGAATATTGTATTGACTTATAATTCTGTCTCTGACTCGTTGATCAGCTTTTCCATATCCTTCCGCAAAAGCAAGCTCATCAACTGTAATTGAGGCTTTTTGAAACTAGACACACAGTTTGATACAGTTATTCAGTATTTATCCATTTCAATAGAATTTAACTTACATGCATTTTTAATATGAAGTATCCGTAAAGAGGAAATAAATTTCTATACCCGAGTTGCTTTAATAAATTGGTCGACACGCTTTTTTGTCTGATTGACAATATATCTTCCACATGCTTGAGAGTTCTTTTGTTGTACAACGACAAGACTTCGTCGATCAACCGAGCTATAATTAGCACTGTCCCCCTGCCGTAAGAGAGGAAGGAGCTGATCTTTTGGGGGTTCGTAGTTTACTGCAAAAATTTTGGAAAAAATACTCAGTAGTAAATGTAGTAAGTAAAATAAACAAAACTCAAGAGTTGGGGCAGGGGATTCTTGGATTTTTGGGGACTAGAAGTTTAGCATTTATATATGGTCTACAAAGTTCATAAAACAAATGGATTGTATATACTAACTCATTGAAATGAAGTCCCACTCCACTTTAAAAAATGGGATTAAGAAAGTATCATCAGCTTGGATGATCTCTCTGGCGGATTGAATTTCCGCTGGTGTAATGTTATCTGTAAATCAAAAGAAGTTTTTGAATATAAAAATATGTGGGTAGGTAACTATATTTAATTCAAGATGTTAAAACATTGTATTTTCTTCTTTTGAATTGGTACCTAGAGGATGAAGAGTCGACATGCTGATGGATCCGGTAAAATAATTCCGGGTAAATGCAAGACAAAATTTAATTATAGATGTGTACGTTCTGTCTGATGACTTGATCTGTTAGTTTGTAAATTACTTGCAATTTATAATCGCTAAGTGCTTTTTTCTCGATTCAAATCTTTATGTATTCTTATGGCATTTCAGGACATATATTTTCTATATCAGGATATATATTTTCTCAGATGTAACTAAATTTTAACTATCGTGGTTAGACTTCTTTCTACTTGTGTTTATGAGGTGATTATTATGATTAACAATACCGTCTTACTTATATAACATGGTCCTCATGCAAAAAGATTGTCTGATTTCTTTTATTTTCCTCAATTCATTTGTCTGATATGCTTCAGTTTCCTTGTAACAACGATTTTCTGTAATTTTAGTTTCCAATTTTGTGGTTTTAATGAACGTGTATTTCAATTCATATGACATTTTGGTAATGTTATCAATTTGTTTGTGTTGACCTAAGTAGCTGTGAAGCAAAGGGCAAAAGAAAGCAAAGGATTTTTTGTGCATAAGACGTACGTAACTCTTAAAAATAAATGCAGCATGAATACATTGAGCAGTGACCAGATGCAAAATAGTGTCTAGACAAGAAAAATAAAATCAAGCCATAATAGGAAAACGGAAAGTACATCTATTTATATGTATCCGCTAATAGAATTTGACTTGACCCTTTGCCAACTATAGAAATATTACCTTTCGGAAAAACTAATTAAATCGCATTATGCCAAAGCGAGTTTTTTCCTTTCTGTCTGAGTTGTGGTAATAATTTGTACAGCAAAAAAAGGACAAAGACAGACACGATTTAAAAGGAAGTTCACGACTAAAGGTGAATGGGCACGTACCACAAAATCTTTAAAAGTGCAATGTAACAGCATGTCGATGTAATTGACGGTAAAGGTATACGCAAATACTTCTACTAATCGGTGATAGTAATTTTCCTTGAAATGCAACTTCCAGTACTATTATTCGTTTTATTTGCAGCCAAATATTTATTGGTCTAAAAAATTAAAAATTGCCCATGGAATTTCCACAAGTTTAGAATCGATTGCTTTCTGAGGATGCTGATACGACTCCAAATAAACTTTTTAGCCAAAGATATCGAGCTACTGAGTTACATTTATTTTTTATGTGCTTGATGCAAATTCGTTAATAACTGTGAAATATTATAAGAAAATATGAATTTAAGTTCCAGGAGCTAGTCGGTTGTTTCTTCGAACTTCGTCCTGTGCTCACATATAATCGTAGATAATGTACGTCTATTTTAAAATAAAAATAAAATAAAATAAATAGTATTAATCTACTCAACAGATTCGTCGTGCATATTACATTGAAACCCACACAGACAGACATTTAATATTTGAGTAGAATATAATTTTTTTACCTTGCTCCCCACCAGCAATCATCACAATTATCCTCAGAATTGTCAGCATACAACTCCCGCTTCATGCTGTTGCATGTACTGCTAGGTGGAACTAAAAGTAAGGATAGAATTTATTTGCAGTCTAATTACTCCTGAAAAATGCACGTTAATAATGAAATTAAATGCAATTTATGTGAGAAATTACCGTCCAGAGCTGGGTTGCTGAAATGCATTTTACAACAATATTAGAGAAATATTTTTAGCATTTTATTTCTATTGCCATTCACGAGGGTATTGTTTCATGATCCTTTACGATAGAGCCAGATTTTAAAATCTTCTTAAAACGATACTTAAAACAATACCTATGGTTTACCAGGTTATTATTTATAAATTGGGATAAAAATTATGAAATTGACAATAGAAATAAATGCATTATGTTCCCTTTTAATGTTGCATATACGAAATGTTGATGCGAACCATTCGAATGCATTGTTAGGTTTGATAACATAGCCTAAGTATCTGTAAAAATTGAACATATCCATCAGTTAGTTTTTGAAGTGTATCAATAATTTTTTTTGATCCATTATTTTCAAATGATATTATTAAAATGATAAAAATATTAGCAAAAAAGGATTTTATAATGCAATTAGATAATGACTAAAATAGTAAAGTCAGGGATCGATAGTCTTCTAGACTTTCGGCCTTCGCCCGAAAAGGTACAATGATTATCTTCACCCAATGAGTTTGCATTATATTCATAACAAAAATTTGTAAGCAAGCAATTTCTTCTTGAATCACATATTAAAAGATACTGGATATAAATATAGAGCAAAGACATCTGAGACATTTTTGGAAGTATGTAAAATGGTTAAGAATAATATGAACTTACTCGACAGGCATAATTGGAAAATCTTCTATTCTGGGAATATGAGTGAAACCGAAAGTATGCCACAGAACAATATCTGAAACAAATTTAAATGGTATACAAATTATTGCCTGAAACATAAAATGCGACTACTTGATGGGGAAAAAACATTAATTAGTTATTGATTGTTAAAGAAAAAAAAACAAAACATTGATAATTGTTCCCTTAAATCCCTTATTATTATCTCCACCTGTATTTGCTATGTTCTCATTTCTACTGACCCATACAGGTAGACCTTCGTTTCCTTTGCTTTGATAAATGTAAAAGCCACTGGCCTACATCAACCAAACAGTTTTATGTTACTTCATACTTTGCCAATGGATAGTGAAAGTCAATCAAAGTATTTTGCAATGGGATATGCTGAAAAGATTAATGAATTACATATAATTCATCGTCATTGAAAGGAGTGACCCAGACTGAATTGGTGGCAAAGCCTCCCCGTTTAACAACGAAACTCGACTTCTTTGCCAGGATTCTTGGGAAAGATCCAGCATTTGGAATCAATTTCCAAGCGACAGGAGTGTTGGTGATCTTGTTCATTTTATTGGGATTATAAATTTCCCAAGACCTTGATTTCTCAGCATTGATATCAGTAACTGACTCCTTCGCTCTTCTGAATTCAGTCTTCTTGACAGTAAATCCATTTCCGTACCAATTTGAGTTAGAACCAACGTCACCGTCTAATGGCACGACATCATTCATTCTAACTGTATTCGTAAGACCATCAACAATGAAATCCATCCGAGCACAAAATATGTGCTGATGGTATTGCGCATTGACTGTCATAAACACAAAAAATATATTTGAAAAATGTTGTCAACCGGATATGAATGGCAAATTGACAACTGACTGACCCAAAGGAAAGACCCTGGTTCCATGACCCCCAGGACCACCCGGGTCAATACCACTTCCAAGTAAATTCGTAATCAATTTTCCTGAAGCTTTTACTTCGAACTGAATTGTTCCGTCGACGTAGAAATAATAGTAGAACATGTACCTGTAAGTTCATTTTGAAAACTTTAATAAAAGGTTACACTTTCCACTAAACCACTTGGACTGTTTCACGTTCAATCTCAAAGAAAATAAGCTCTTACACATAATTTGCAATGGATGAAATGGAACCCACAACTAATCTACGTGAACGAACCAAATAAGCCTTCCCCGTCCGGTACTCTGTATGTTTGTGAGAAACGCCTAATTGACATGAAGTTGCATTGTTAAATATTCGAAGCGATATTATAATCAATGAATCAATCAAAATAAAATCAGATGTAATCTATTTGGATTTTGGAATATTAAAATACCTGCGTCTTCTTCGTGTATACATATTACCCTTTTAATTGTTATAGGATTTCCTTCCGTATCGGAGTATGAGAAATCCATGTACTGTACACTATTGGTACTTTCATCTCCTAAAAATATCATAAAGATCACAAAAACGTGATTACAGGTTGTCTTAATTATTGAATTGTGACAGAAAGTAGACTAGAACACGAAAACACCGTTCGGCAAAAAGAAAAACTGCTTATTTACCTATGCAGTCACAATTTGGCTCAAGAGAATTTGCAAAGTATCCCAACCCGTATTCTCCAATATCAAATGCCTAGAAATAAGAAATATATGTTCCATGCTACTTGCGCCCTGAAACATTGACAATATTATGTGCATGTATAAGTATAATTCATTAGTGGCCCTTCACCGATTTTCTATAGTAAGGAGGTCTTGGATCTCCGTAAGGAATGATCATTTCAGATATTCCTAGTTGGTACATTATTTCTCTCTTGTT